>CBVK0101893387.1:0-14282 GCA_900067695.1 Picea abies
CATCTATTAGATACTGATTCCCCCCCCCCCCCTTCTCAATATATTTTTGTGTTCCAACAATTGGTTTCAAAGCCGTTTCCTTCAGGAACAATCTTACCAATGGAAGGAGATCCCCAATAGAACACATGGATTGGATGCCAGAACATTCGTTTGATGGAATAAAATATACAATCTGGAGTATAAGAATGGAGACATATTTAAATGCGCTAGGGTATGGTGCTTGACAATCAATTTTCACTGGTTACACTCCCTCAAAAACTCCACAAATAGATGCAGTTGGAAAGGAGGAAAGTGAAAACAATACCAAGTCCATGAAATCCATTTTAAGTGGCTTAAAGAATTCTAAAAGGGAGAAAGTGGGATAATGCACATAAACCAAAGAGCTTTGGGCGACAAGCTACAAGACCTCTACTCAAAGAAAGTAGCCTTAGAAAGGTTAGAACTAGACCGGGACAAAAGAACATAAATGAGTGACAACTTAGATAGTGAATCATATGCCAAGGAAGCTAACACAACCATGAAGCCCAAAGGAGGATCAGGGAAATACAAAGATATGCCTCTATTTAAATGTTTTATTTGTGGAGAAATAGGACACATTGTTGTTGAATGTCATTATGAAAAAAATATAAACAAACAAAAGTAGAATCGATACTCCAATAAGGAAATCAATTCTTCTAATAACAGTTACAATGAAACATAAGAGAATCTCTCCAAAATCCTTGAAACACAGACTGATAAAAACATAGATTCAATAGAAGAAAACAATCATGAGATTGAGGCTGAAGTGAATCTTGAAGTAGAACTCATTTGTGCTTTAGAAGAAATAGAGAGACTCAAAGAAAAGAATGGAATGTTGAAAGGTGAATTGATGAAGTATAAAGATGATACAAATGAGCATAGAGGAGAACCTATCTATGATCAATATGAAATCACAAATCTCTGAGGAGAGAATATGTTACTAAAGGGGTAGTTGTTACAAATCTTTGAAGAGAAAGAAAAAATAATTGAAGTCCAAATAGAAGAGGCAGAAGCAACAAGTGAACTAATAGAAAGACAACTAAAAGAAAAGGATCACTACTGTGAGATACTTGAAGCACAAACTTCCTCTCTAAGTAAAGAATTAGAAGAGAAAAAAAGGACAGAAGAAATAATTAAAAGTCAACTGAAAGTAAAAGATGAAAACTGTGAGAAGCTGAAGGTAGAGATTGACTCCTTGAGAAAGGACCTAGAGAAAATAACTGATAATCTAAACAAAATCTTGAAGTTTGAGACAAGTATATAAATATTTTATATCATTTTCAATCATCAAATATCTCCATTCGAAAAAATAGTCCTTGGCTATGACAACAATCAGAAGACCCTTTAAGAAAGTGCAAGCACTATGTCACCAAAAAATAAAATTGAAGAGAAGCCTGAAAGCTATGCAAATATTCTTAAAACCCCCAGCCATAGTAATTACCACCAAAAGGAAAGAAATATTGACCAACAAGAGACCGATTCCTCATTCAAGAAAAATAAGGTCGAGTTTAAAAGAGTTATTGCATCAAGAAGACCCTCCACTATTAGGTATCAATTTTTTTTCTTGGTTATTGTTTTGGTTGCAAAAATTTTGGTCATAAGGCAATAGATTGTAGAATCTATGGAATAAATAATTATGTGTGGAATAGAAGTAAAATACCTCACAATCATGAGGATAGTCACTTGAACAACCAGACTAGAATTTTTCATGGGACAATTGATAGAAACTACAATCCTTTTTCTCCCCTACATTAGAAAGTTGAATGCTACAAATGCAATAACTATGGACATATAACACAAGATTGTAGAAGCAACATGACACAAATTTCTAGACTAGGATACAAAAGGGTATGAAAGAGAAAACAAGAAAAATAAAATAAGGATGAATGTGAGCAATCTTGGTATGCACAAAACAAAGAACATAATTCCATCACCAAGCAAAAGAAAGACACTAAAAAGGTTTTGAAGAAGAAACACCAACAAGAAGAAAGTAAATCCATGATGGTGTAGACTGCTCTCCCGGCACAAAATGAAAGCTCAAGTCACATAATTAGTGGACCAAAGTTCGTGAAAGGTATGACTAGGGAAATGGATTCATGTAGAAATGAGAACTTGATGAAGGAGGTAGAAGAAGTTGATAATTCAAAGGATAAGAAAATACTTTTGAAAAGGACTGAAAATGTAGAAGAAGGGGATGAAGTTGAAAGAGAAGTTTCCGTGAAAGAAAATGAACCAGTTCTGAATGATGGGAAAAGAATCTTGATAAGAGAAAGAATACAATGATTGCAACCATTTCAAGCAAGCAAATGTCAAAGAGAGTCTTCACGCATCCAAAGTTGGTCAACCAAGTAAAGAAGACAACAATATTGAAACAATTCATGAAGGTACGATAAAATAACTTTCATATTTTTTTTTTTCAGTTGTAATGAAAATGGCATATGATAAAGTAGAGCAAAGAAGAAGGCTCCCAAGACACAAGCATATGTAAAGGAAATGATGAAGCATGAATTTGAAGCACCCAAAGAGGAAGAAATTGGAACAAAGCCTTCTATAAGTTTAGCAACATCACCATTGAAAGCATATTATAAGAAGTTCTTTCTCCAAACTTTGGATTGAATCTCTACAAGGATGATAGAAATAAACCGCTAGAAGGAAGCTAGAATGCCTGTCATTCTCAAGTGTGATGTCACTATGACATAGAAGACAATGTTGAGCAAGGAAGAAATCACAAGTTGAATTTGATAGTATTCTACTGAGATGTGAATGATGGATAACAAAACTAGAGGTGATGATAGTTGGAATGAATAAATAATAAATCTAACTATCCTTGAAAGATGGCATTGTTCTACCTTATTTCAAAATCATGAATAAGTTGGAAGGATAAAGCCATACATGAATTGTAGGTCAACAAACCATAGTGAACGTCAAGCAAGCACATTGTCAGATAATTCTTACAACAATAATAAAGGAAGCAACCTGGTAAAAAGTTATTGTAGCTATATGTGCAGGTCTTGATCAACAAAGTGGTACAAGTAATAAACATCATTCAATTTCCTAACATACAAGAATTTTGGAGGACTCTGTTAATGATAAATTTCAGCGGATGTATTATAGGTTGATTGGGTTTATGTACAACATTATGGCATCTCCGTGGTCCATATGAAAACCCTTGAAACAATATCATCATAAAAAAAACCTTCAAAATGACATATTGTTACAACAGATCAAAATTCACTGGAATTAGGACATTCAAAGAATTTTTTACATAAATGTTTTAACAAGGAAAGATTTACTGACATGTTCAAAGAGAATATGTACTGACACACATAGGAGAAGTATAAACCACCAAGATCAATAGAATTAGAGAATATGAATATGAGGAAGACCTATGATATTGATACATAGAAATTGAAGAAGATGAATCCCTTGGTGAATTTCTTGTGAGAGTTGGGATAGATTAAACCTTGAAATAATGTTGAATGTCTTGTAGAAATAGATCAACATGTTGAAGATCATAATTTGGAAGAGACCTTTAGAAGCTATGAAGACATGAAACAAATTGAATAATCAAAGCAAATGGGGATGATATAAGTTTGCAGATGAACAACAAAAACATAATGAAAAACAAGATCCAAAATGAAAAGAATTGATCACAATGAGTAGAGATATGACTCTTTTGGCTATATACTCCTATTAATTGGAAGATCAAGACAATTGAGAAATACATATGTAATGTTGAATATGTTGATATAAGCCTTAATGGTTGAATGTATGAAGTGACTAATTATGTAAAGAGGATATTGATGAATACAATTTTACCAAAAGGATCATGTAGACAAAGAAGAGCACAAGCTCAAGGAGAGTGTTGAACCTAGGAAATAACTCTTTTTGTCAGCAATTTTTGTTTATTACCCTTCCTATCATAGCCATGAATACCTTTCATATTCATTATCTATTCCTTCATTTCTACCATTCTTGGATACAATCATGTTTTAAGTTACAAGGGATGAAACTAGGTAAAAAGTCCATTTCTTTCTATATTTTTCATTAATTTTCTTTGTAAAATCATTCTAAAAAGGATGTCTACAGAAACAAGACTATTCTGCAAAAAGTACCTAATTTTGTAGCCAAATTGTAGGTTCATATAGCTACACGTATGGAGCAACTAAAATATGAGTTGGACAAGATAACAAATCATGCCCTTCAACTTTTCCACCTATCAAATCTCATCCAACGAATTCTAGGTTAGCAGTGAAGTGAAGTTAAAGGCATGGTCAATGCAAAGAGGCATAGTATAACATAGCACGGGTTAACGAATTCTAGGTTAGCAGTGAAGTGAAGTTAAAGGCATGGTCAATGCAAAGAGGCATAGTATAACATAGCACGGGTTTAGATGTGAATAGAGTCTAAGGAAATCACCTAGATCTGATATCGATATTTCGTTTGAGAAAATCATGCGTGCAACGATGAATTTCTCAAGCGTGGACACATCATACTCTTTTCCATTTCTAGAAATCTGAGATGTAAATTGTTCTTCTATGAAGTGGCATAATGAGTTCAACAAATCTTTCTTTCAAATTTGTATAAAGAAACAAGGTTTCAACATTGAAGATACTCTTGATTTTTGTATGGAATACATTTATGAGGTATTAATAAAAAAGTGTTTTTATTTATTTAAACATTTTATGTTTACGCATTTCATGAATGAGTTTATAATTTAGATTTGAACTTGATAGTTTCCCTTCTATAGTTTAGTTCAACAATGTGGAACTTGTTGAAATATTGTTTGTCATTGATGTCAACCCTTGAAGAAGTCTGGTAGCCCCAATGGTACAGTTATGGAACCCAAAGTTGATCGAGGAAAAAGGCCATGAAGGACAATGTGAATGCATATAAATCACTCATGGATGGATAGTACTCGTCATGCCATTTCTGGTGATATGTGGTATGCCATATAGTTCCTCATGGTTAGGGAGTGTTGGCATTGTAAAGTTAGAAGCCCCAAAGATTGGTCTAGGAGCCCTAAACGATTGTAACAAGAATTAATTAAGGGTAATGGGATTGCAACAAGAAAGTCAAGAAGCCCTTAATTTAAGGAAGGAGGTTACTTAGAAAAAGTATTTATACACCTCAAGAAGTAATTCACAAGTATATTCACTCACATATTCTATTGAACATCTTCTAGCGAGCTAGTGATCTATTTGGAAAAATTATGATGATGAAATATGAGGTAGCAACAAGTGAGAAGTGTGAGAGTTTCGAGATTGTAGAGGAGAGATAGGGTTTTATACAAAAACCCTAATTTAGTTGATCCCCACGGGTCAGACCATTAGTGTCCCATGAGGTATCCCCGCAGGTTGTCTAGGTCTCATCATGCAAGGCCCCAGTAGACAGAAGGTCTTGGTCTCATGAGGACAAGAAAAATATGAGGAGGGATGCTAGGTTTAGGTTGCAACGAGGGTTGATGGTACAACATGTTTGATACTCAATCCGAGATGGTATGCTACATGTTTCATAAGAAAATGTATGTCTTCTATGTGTTTGGTTGAGGCTTGTTTCATGGATGGTATGATACATTCTTAGATCATGTCTTAGAGGCCCCTTTTGGTATAGGGATGCATATGGTTGAGGTGATACATGCTTGAGACATATTCTTCGTATTTTTTTTATGGATGTTATGGTTCTTTGTTAGAGGCACACCTTGGTGATATTGGCTTGAGGAACTTTCTTTGGTATATCATTGATGATACATGGTACATGATTTGATTAGCCACTCATCATTGATGTTATCATATTTACATTTGGCACATCTTATGGTTTATGATTGATGCATGTGATAATACATATGTTGGTACATAGTTGATGCATGGTATGGTACAAGTTTTAGTTGTGACACATGGTTGAGTAACACAGGTTGATTATCAGTTACAAGTGATGAGATAGAGACAGTGGCATAGATAGTGACGATGATAGTAACAGGTTGGATATAGTGACATATTAACAATGGAATTGGTAGCAACAGTTTGGTCTACACTTATATTTCAGGGTGGCAGGACGGGGCAAGGAAATGGGGTTGTAGCCTCCTTCTGGTTGGTTTTGGAGAACATAAGGAGCTGGAGCTTCCTTCAAGTTGGAGCCTAAGAATCAGGGGGTTGTAGCCTCCTTTTGGTTGGAGCCATAGAATTCAGGGAGTTGTATATTCCTTGGAGCCTGTAAAAATGGGGTTGTAGCCTCCTTCTAGTTGCAATCAGAGAATTGAGAATTTGGTGCTTTCAATGAATTTATTCTCTTGATATATAAGAATTTGTTTTTGTAGTTTTCTCCCATTTGGGTTTCCATGTAAATTATGGTGTACTATGTATTTGATTTGATGTTGCTTATGATTATAATACTGATGATATATTGAATGCTAATGATAAACTGCTGAATACTATTGAAGAATATATATTGTGGTTAAAAGTAATAAAAGTGTTAATAATGATTCACCCCCCCACTTTAGTATTCCAACAAATGGTATTAGAGAAGGTCCTTCAAAAGTAGTCTAACCACTGGAAGGAGATCATGGAATACACTAAGATCAGAGCACCAATATTTGATGGTCAGAACTATGCCTTCTGGAACAAAATGATGCAAACCTTTTTATAGGCACAAGGATTTGATGTTTGGAAACCATTAATAGACAGATATACATCACCAGCCACTCCCCCAACTGAAAAAGATGGAAATAAACTCAACGAGAAAAATTCAAAGGCTAAAGGAACCATTTTGAGTAGTTTGGTTGATTCAATATTTGTCAAGGTTATGAATTGCGAGTCTGCAAAGGATCTTTGAGATAAGCTTCAAAATATTTATGAAGGAGATGCCAAAGTCAAAGGAGCTAAAATTCAAAGCGTCATAGCTAAGTTCGAACAATTGAAGATGAAGGAAGATGAAAACATTGTAGCCTACTTCTTGTGAGTTGACGAAATAGTGAATGATATCAAAAGTTTGGGAGAAGAGATGAAGGAACCAATCATTGTTCAAAAGGTACTAAGGTCTCTACCAATGAGATTTGATCCAAATATTTCAGCCCTAGAAGAAAGAGAAGACTTGGGTACGATAAGCATGGATGAGCTACGTGGAATATTTACATCTTATAAAATCAGGACAATATAGGAAAATCGATCCAAAAAAGAAGTAGCTTTTAAAGCATCCAAAAGGAAAAAGAAGAAGAAAAAGCTTGAGTCAAAGCCAAATTGCAGTTGTAGTGATGATTTAGATGAAGATGAAGAAATAGCAAACTTCTTAAGGAAGTTGAAGAGAGGAACCGACAAGTATCAAAGGTGCGATTCCCTTAAAATGTTTTTATTGTGGTAAAATTGCTCAGTTTGCAAATAAAGTCTTTAATGAAAGGGTAAAGTGGTTGTAACAAGAAATTTCAAGAACCCTTAAAGTTAAGGAAAGAGGTCCTAAAGTTAAGGAAAGAGGTTATGTAGAAAAAATATACATACACTTGATTAATATAAAGAAGTCTCTCATAAGCACATGATTTATACACACAAGTTCATTGAATATTTATCTAAGTATATGGGTTTGTCTGAGATATATTGTATGAGTGCAATGTGCATTTTGTAATGAAGGTTCTAAATGATATAACAATAAGTTGATCGTTGTGGACGTAGCCTGATTTGGGTGAACAACGTTAAATATTGTGTCTCTATGTCATAGATGCCTCAGGTAAGACTTCACCAGCTTGTGGGTGATGCCAAAAAGACCGATATCTGAGGGTTTTTTTGGTATATTCAGGTTGAACCTTGGGTCTCCCACTGCATGCCAAGAGGTTGGATGCTTATTTAATTTATTTAAAAATAAATAAATCACTGCTCCATACCCTGGACACCTTATAACCTTGAGAAAATATTCTCTCATAATTTTAATGACATATCCCTTGAATTAACTATACTTGCATTGAAGTCAAGAAAAAAGAACTACCCTACTGATTAGTACTGATCAATAGTCTTTTCTTCCAAGTTTTGCCTCTTTCATTCTTCTTATGATAAAAAATTCTGAGATTATTGGGCCCAAATTCTACCACAATGCAAATGATGGCTTTGTAGAGAACTACGACTTCTTTTGGCTGAAATTCCATAGTAGACACCTTTCAGTTGAATAAAGCAAGGGCTTACCAGATTACATTTGCAATCAAAATTACAAACAGGGGCTTAAAGAATTTTAAACTACCACTTAAGGCAAGGGCTTACCAGATTACATTTGCAATTATGGATTATGTTGTTAATAATGGTTTACATATGCAATCAAGAAAAACTGATATTATAATTTTTGCTTCCATTAATGCAGTATTAATTTAGAGATGGATTTATATTGTTCCGGTTAGAGATATTTTTTTATATTATTCAAATTACTTATGCAATCAAGATAAACTCTACTATTATATTATAATTATGACCTCTATTAATGTTGACATGGCTTTAAATTATTTGTTTTACGTATGTAGTCAAGATAAACTTCAATATTATAATTATGGCTTTATATTATTCATGTTACATATGAAGCTAAGACAAATTCTACTATTATAATTATGGATTATATTAATGGAGAGACGGCCTTTATTATTGGAAAGACGACCTTTATTATTGTTGGTAGAAGTTGGCTAAGGATGGGGTTTTGTTTAAATTTATGGTTTTTATTAATTCTCACACTTCTTTTTAATATAAAAATTTAAATTTATGGTTTTTATTAATTCTCACACTTCTTTTTAATATAAAAATATATCAAATGTTACAAGTTAAATCTAGATGGTGAACCTGGTTATCTATGTTACTTTGAATTTTGAAGCTATTATCTGCCCATTTACAATTATAAGAGTATATATAAACACTCTTTTTTCTGCACTTTCAAATTTGTAGTCTTTGAGAACATGTGTCTTCTCTTCACAAATATGAAGAGAAATCTTGAATTTGATTCTTACACTTTTAATTTCTCATCCACTTCAAACAATCCACTTCTCTTAGTAAATGGGATCTTATGATCATGACAATTTTGCATGTTAATTTTTATTGTCATACATATCAACTAGGAATCAACCATACTTTTGGGTTAAAAACTATTATATAGATAGATTAATTAACAACTTTATGGACATATTTCCATCTACTAAAACACCTAGGTATCTAACTATGTTGCTCACTAGCTTTTTAAGAAAATACTCTATCTATAGTGTTTATTTATGTCAATCCAACACATTAGACACCTACCACTCTAAGCACTTGAGGGAATCACATGAATGAAACCCATCCGTCTGATCAACACAACACATATACTTTGCAGAAAATTAATTATGTTACCTTATGATGCCTTCATATATGATAACAACAACTTGGAGGAAGTGACTTCATACAAATATACTTGGTTGGTGAATTCTACAGCTGTTCAAAGATAAGTATCTGAATTATGTTTTTATCACATTTGGCATGACTGAGCTGTTTATGTATCATGTTTTCTGCCGTGTAAATGAAATACTGTTGAATGCTATGGCTTGTTTAATTGTATCAGTAACTTATATATTTTACTCTGAGAATTAAGTGTGTTTAATTGAGTTAAATGCATGTGGTTATAATTCCTGTATGAATTATGTAAACATTCATGTATAGAATGGTAACCGAGAGGTTTGGAAACCTCGGTAGTGAAAAGGGTACACTACAATGAAACATGAAGCAGAACAAAGAAGTTATGAAGAAAACGTTTGAGGTTATTCTGAGAAGGAATAAGGAAAAGAAGAAGAACTCAGAGGAACAAAAACGCCTAGAATTTTCAGAATTCAGAATCAACAACAACCAACAATGGAAAGACCTCAAGAAGAAGAAGAATTCAGAAGAACAAAACTATTCAAAAGATATTCCACCTTCCAGTATCAAATTCTTGGATTATGTTATTCATGTAACAATTTTGAGCACAAAGTTGTAAATTTTAGGGCCTATTCCAAGAACAAAAGAAACTATGAAGGATACTCAAATAATCGCTATTGAAGAATGCCTCGTGAAAAACATAACACAAACTACACCATTTTTGGATCATTGAGTGATGAAGTAGAATGCTACAAGTGAAACAATTTTGGACAGACGGAAAAAGATTGTAGATGGCTTGTTCCTCCAAGAGAACCAAAGCAGAATATCAACAGTCATAAACCATAATAAAAAAGGATATGGAGAAGAAAGTAGGATCAATTCAACTCAGAAGAATGCTCACTTGATATACAGGCCCAACACAAGAAAAGTGGGTGATATGTTGACAATGGTTGTTCAAAGCATATGATAGGTGAAAAGAACAAGTTTCTAACTCCAAGGAAGGAATGAGATGGATCAATTTCATTTGGAAATGACAACTCAACCAAAATTATAGGAAAAGACACATTTAGGCTTGGAAGCAAAGATTCCAAGTCATAAAACATTCTATTGGTCGAAGATATTAAGCACAATCTACTAAGTGTAAGTCAAATGTGTGATCAATGAAACAAGATTTTGTTTGACTCAAAAAAATGTGAGATAAGGAAAGAAGGACCAGGAAGGTTGGTGACTACAATTATAAGAAGTCCAAACAACATATAGGTTCTGAATAAAATTGGAAAAGAAAGATGTTGCTTGGGAAAGGAAAATGAAATTTGTCTTTGACACATAAGAATGGGTCACATGAAACTTGATAATCTTGTCAAAATCAACAAAAAGGAAGCAGTAAAAGAAATGCACGAGATTTCAAATCCAACAAATGATCTATGTAAGCATTATCTACAGGGAAACCAAACCGGGACCAAGTTCAAATCAAAAGAGTACTCCATGACAAAACCATTGGAGATTGTACATACTGACCTATGTGGACCGACAAGAATGAAGGGATTAAATGGTGAACAATACTTTATGCTATTGGTTGATGACTACACAAGAATGACTGCAGTTTGGTTTCTCAAGAAGAAGTCAGAGGAATTCAAACACTTCAAGATATACAAAGAAATGGTTGAAACTGAGAAAGATTTTAAAGTCAAGTGCTTGAGATCAGACAATGGAGGAGAATTTACATCAAAGGAATTCATGGATTTCTACACTAACCATGGAATAAAAAGACTTGAGATCAGACAATGGAGGAGAATTTACATCAAAGGAATTCATGGATTTCTACACTAACCATGGAATAAAAAGACAATTTTCAGTAGCCATGACACCTTAACAGAATGGAGTTGTCGAAATAGGAAAGCCTCTATTATTGTTTCATTTTATATAGCAAGTGGTTTATTAAATGATTAGAACCATATCTGTGTTAATTTCTTGAATTACAATGATTACTTTAGTTTCTAGAATTGTAGTTTGCTTTACATAATATCAAATTTTGTTTAGTAGCTTAATAAGTAAGAAATTTTCAATAAAAGAAATTAAAAATAGATACTTGCATATACTTTGCTTTATACTTCATAAGTTTACATTTTCCGAGGTTGATAATTAAGTGTAACAGGATTATTGATCAATAGAATTGACCAACATGGAGCTATAGAAAGATAAGTAGGTTGTTGGTTGCAGAACAAATAATAAAGAGTACAATATAAGGGGGAGCAACATAACAAAAATAAGATTGTTGGTTGTAGTAGGGAAACTTCAAAATACAATATCCTTTTTCCATTGATGTCAAAGGGGGAGAGTATAGAGAAAAGAGGAGATTTGCATAAATTGGAGACTTGTATGAAGTAGTTAGCTTTGATGAGAACAAAATAATGAGATCTATGGTTGTATAGACTAGACGAGTTTAGATTGTGTTGCCATCAATAAAAAAGGGGGAGTTTGTTGAAATTGAATTGTCATTGATGTCAAATAATGCCATTGATATCATTGGAAGGGGGAGACTAACTATTGTCAATGATAGGGGATGCCATGTGTTGTGTTAATAAGTTTATGCATATCTACCCTATATATATAATAGGACCAAGGATCGAACTAGAACCAAAAAATGATAGGGGGAGACTCTAAGAATCGAACCAAACAAACAGAAGCCAGATAAAAAAATTATTTCAAACATATTGCAGACATGATGAGAAATATTGAATGAAATCCAACCTACTATAGTCAAAGAGGAACAAGACAAAGTTCACTATGCAAGAATAAGACACCTACAATAATTTTGGGCTGCACATAGTTGAAGAAAATGAAGATTGGAAGTTGGACGAAGATGTCCCTGAATAGAAGAGGATATCGAGAAGGTACAAAGATAAAACCTTGTGGAAGAATGATTGTAGACTACTGAATCTCAATACACAAAGGAAGCATCTAGACTATTAAGATCAAAGTGAATTAACCTTTTTCCATGAAGAAAACTATGTATTCAAGTAGGAGGAAATCATAGCTGTTGATCTGGTAATTCTGGACTGTTGATCGAAGTGTGGAAGGTGACATGGAGTTTTATGTTGAATGATACCTTGAGTAAATCTTAGCCGTTGATTCAACACAACAAACAAATATGGACCATTGGTCGGATCATGCAAGAGTCAGACAATGATGGAGACTTGGAGTTAATGATAGTTGTTGATATATCAGATAAATATTGGAGAATACATACCATTAATCAAATGAAAAGGCATCAAAGTGTTTAAGTGAAATACTACATTGGGACTCTAATGAAAGAATCTCCGATTCAATAGGAGATATTGGATCAATCGTAGAATGGTCTTAAAAAAATATGGACCGTGGATGTTGGTATTAATCTTGTTGGAAGATTAGATCAATAGAGTGTTTAAGTGCAAGGTTGCACAAGGAATCCAATGGGAGAAGCTCTAAGTTAACACGAACTGTTGATCTATCAGAGCTGTAGTGGGAGAGAATCTGGACCGTTAATCTGAGAGAAAGGATACAATGAGACTCTAATGGGAAAACTATGAGATCCAATGATAGTCGTTGATTTGACATGGCTAGTAGATCTCCATTTTTTGTTAGAGAAGAAATGATTAGAGTGGATTAAGAGCAGAGGTACTCTGATAATGAGGGACTGCAAGAATGATAGTAAGAAAACTCAACTAAGCCACATCTATTGTAATGTCAGAGACACGCAAGTAGCAAGGACAATGCCATGTGTCAAGTGCCAAATCAACAAGGTATCCAGAGAAGGCTGGAGGAAGTGATGACATCATAGTCACGTCAGTGTCACATCATTTGATACATGTAATTCCACATCTTGTATTGAAATCAGGCCTTGTGTCATGACACCCGGATGCCGACATGGGAGATAGAATATCCTCGAGCATGCGCGTGTTGGTTTTTGATTGTGCAAAATGAATATGGGCCCCAGTTGGATGTGGAGACCGTTATGACATTGTATCAAATGTTATCCATTGATCTGGGTAGCAAGAAAATATCCATCATTCATTAGAGAGGATCTGGTCGGAGTAGATTATATTACCTGTAGCAGAGGTACTTCGACGAAGGAGCTTGGAGGATAAATCTTAACCATAGGTCAACATGCATGCGATATGAAATCTCAACCATGGATCATTGTGGGTCCCACCTGACCATCTCACGAACAATTAGAGTGATATGGGATAACTAGTGTGCAAGTTAAAGGAATGATGCAGTTAGAGCCATTGGTTCTAGATTCCAAGGATTGTTGGATATGTTAGTGCACGTGCCATTAGAGAGGATTTGGTCAGAGTGTAGTTATATTATGAAGCAGATGGGTTTCAACGAATAAGACTCTGAGAGCCAACGATAGCCATTGATCTAATATCGGACGACTCCTGAGAAAAGACGATATATTGTGTTGGGTATACCCTGATAAGCCCAACATCAAGGATATAATCGATAGACTAGATCAGATCCAGACCCAATCCTATGGTGGCTGAGTATAGTGGTCCCAAGTGTCCGATAGGCTTAGTGGTCCTGATGAAAGTGATCGTAGATCAACTGAGAAGATTTACTAGAGATCGAGATTGGACGATTGTGATCAAATGAAGAAATTATCGAATGATTGATGTGTGTCAAGGATGTATAGTGTGTCTTGTTGGATAGAGAACACATCGACCATCACGATTTGTTCAAGGATAAGATCAGACGACTTTTGAGCATTAAGGTCTATGTGAATAATTTTGTGCGATAGAAGGAAGTCGAAGATCGACTTTCATGAAGGATTTTGTAGCTCGATTTAATGGAGAATTGATGGAACTAGAGCCGACTTGTTGAATATGATTTGGTTGAGAACAAATAGTTGGTGTATGGGCTCAAATATATATATATATA
>CBVK0101893392.1:0-24779 GCA_900067695.1 Picea abies
AACCTCCCCATTGTGGTGACATTGGGTGGGGAAGGTTCATGTTTCGCCAGTTTGACCTCTATCCTTTAGCCTTCAAACCTAAACTACAAACTGTGTGATAACATGTCCCATACTAAACTACCCTCCTCCTCTATAATAGTGATATTACTAGCTATTAGTTTTTGCACAAAACCTTCCCATTGCATAGCTTCAATATTTTCCACACCAATAGCTTCCAACCTTTTCCAACCCCCTCCCTAAAACAACTAACCATTATCATCACTAGAATCCACTAATTTTTTTACAATGGGAGCTCTTTGATCCATGAGGATATTGATGGCCACACACCTATTCCACCTGGCTCAAAATAGTCTTTTGGAAATTTACTATTTTTAGCATTTTTTTGGGTCCCGAACTTCCAAGGCCATTTTGAGGGCCCAAGCATCGTTTTTTCATGATCGGGCACCTGAATGATAGCCAAAGGCTTATATTGAGCCCCAAAAATGAATCTCCTCGTCGATACCTCTCCAACAAGCTATCATGAACCCTAAACGAAGATCGTATGCAAAAATTATGACCCCGAGAAGTTGATGTACTAACTTACCCCAACAGGGCCCACATGACTTTTGGCGCTTCATATCCTAGGGTTAGTTTTTGGATGTCTAGGATTTTGGTATTCATGTTTATTGTAAAAATGCCTTCATAGCCTCATTGTAGTCATATTCTTCCGAATGAGATTAGTTGTCACATCTCTTCTCAGAGATAAGCTGCCACCATTCTAACAAGCTTGTTTCAGTCTGCATTTTACAGTTTTCAACATATTTCTTATTTAATATAAGTCAAGTTTCACTATATATTTGTTATTGTTCACTCTGGCTCTATGTTAACATTATAAATCTTCGGTTTCATTTCATTATGCTCATAAATCTGGATCAATGGTATTAGATCAATCTTCTCCTTGTCATTTTTTTAATGCATGTCCCCGACATGGTCAGGGTATAGAGAGTTGGGTCTCGATCTTGTTTCTCTTCAGAACAACTACTCTTTCACGACCAAGAAACCATCCATGGTGGGAAAAAATAAAGACAACGGGACAGGAGATCCTTTCAAAATGTTGCTAGATGAATCCCTTGAGCGAAAGAGGAATGAGATGATGGACAAATTTGCACAAATCCTTCGACGATTGTTGAAAAATGACGCATCCACCTCAAGCGGAGGCACCGCCCCCTTCAAGGTACAGATCAATTTTGATATTTCTATATTTGAAGGTCAAATAGATGTGGATTTTGTATATAAGTGGTTAAACCTTATAGAATGGTATTTTTTTGTCCACAAATTTTTCGATAGAGAAGATTACATTCACGCTCCTCAAGGTTGTCCCCCATGTCAAAGATTGGTGGGAAACTTTTTGTGAGCAAAAGGAAATATAGGGATCCAAATTATTTGTAGTTTCACCCACTTGGGGTTCCTTTAGGGATGTTATTAAGGAACAATACTACCCTGTTGGAAGTTACGAAGACTTGTATACAAGATGGACCACACTGCGGCAGGAAAGAGACCAAAAAATGTCAGAGTTCATCGATGTCTTCCATACCTTGCGCACCAAGTTGGGTATCAAATATTTTGAGCGAAATCTAGTGCTCAAGTACCGCGACCGTCTGCATAGATACATCCATATATAAATGGAGTTCTTGGACATCTCATCCTTTGGAATGGCCTATCGATATGCCGTCACAATCGAGCAGAAGCTTAAACAAAAGACGCGGCAGTTTAGGTCTGGGAACCCCTCACATCAGAAGCAGGGAAAGGGAGCCCCAACCCACAGAACAAAGGACAGAGAAAAGATGAGAAACCTCAGGACAGCCATTCCAAGCCGCAAGAAAAGAAGAACAATGGAAAGACGAAGAAAGATACCGGGAAGTGGTGTGAATTCCATAATATCCCCTGGCATAACACTGTTGATTGTGGCTCAAAGAAGTCATTGGTGGCTGAGATACAATCCTCTAAATCATATGTAGGTTTCGAATCTGAGTCAGAACCAGAAAAGGGGAGATAGATCATTGACACAGAACCTAGTGCCACCGTTTCTACCACCAATATCCATCTCGGTGAACTTGATGAGCCAGAGGAAGGTGTGAGCCTCTTTCATTCATAGATGTGGGTGAAAGGCACGATGTTGCACTTCATCATTGATAAAAGTAGCCAGAAGAACCTCATCTCAACAGAGGTCATCAAGCAGCTAGCCCTGCCATCAATGTTGCACCTGCAACCCTACACCATCGAATGGCTCCGTCAAGGAAGCGATATTCGCGTTAGCCAACAATGTCTCTTGTTGTGTGGCATCGAGCCATTCAAAGATGAGGTATTGTGTGATGTTTCTTCCATTGAAGTTTGTGATGTTCTTTAGGGCCAACCATATTTATGGAAACGTCATGTTGTATATGAGTCTAGGCCTCGCAGTGTTATTATTACTTTGAACATAAAATTGTACAGGATACCTGAGGTAGTCCCACCTAGTGCTATTTCCTTGATCTCTGCCAAGAAATGAAGGAAGGTCATTTCTCAGACCAGGAAGTTTGTCTTCTATGTGATTCTCTCTCAAAGTGAGTGAAAGGTTGTAGCCACATACATGACCTCCGTGATGGACCTCTCCACGCAACAAAAGCAAGTGGATAAGGTCATTGAAGAACACAAAGACATATTCTCATCACCTGCTGGGGTACCTCTGCACTGTCAGGTCAAGCATCCCATCGATCTGACCCCCAATGCACCACTATCCAATGGGCCAGTCTATCACTGCTCTCTTCTAGAAAATGAGGAGAGCAAGCGTCAGATCCAAGAACTACTCCACAAGGGGCACATCCGACCCATATCATCACCTTGTGGAAGCCCAATCATGTTGGTGCAGAAGAAAGATGAGACTTAGCGACTTTGCATTGATTACCAGGCCCTAAATAAAATCACAGTCAAGAACCGATACCCGATTCCCCGAATCGACGATCTCCTTATTCATCTCAAGTGGGCCAAATACTTCAGTAAGATTGATCTAAAGTATGACTACCATCAGGTCCCAATAGAGCAGACAAATGTATGGAAAATTGCCTTCAAATCAAAAGAAGGTCTTTTTGAATGGTTGGTCATGCCCTTTGGTTTGAAAAATGCCCCAGCAAATTTCATGAGGATGATGGACGATATCTTGTTGCCTTTCACTAATTATTTTGTGGCGGTGTGTCTAGATGACATCCTCATCTAATAAAGTACTTGGGCATAACACTTGTAGCATATTCAATAGGTTTTGCACACTTTGCGCCAGCACAAGCTATACACCAAATTGGAAAAATGATCCTTCGACAGGGACAAGGTCCAATACCTAGGATACATTGTTGATGCACATGGTGTGCATGTTGACCCAGCCAAGATCCAAGTCATTCGTGACTAGCCAGCCCCAACCACGCTCACTGAGCTTCGGATCTTCTTAGGCCTTGCCAATTTCTATCGCAAGTTCGTGTTGGGATTCTCCCATATTACATGGGCCCTCAGCCAAATAACCAAGGGTGGTGGTAAGGAAAAATTTGTGTGGGGCCTGTCCCAACAGAAAGTGTTTGATGATATGAAGCAACACTTGTGCTCAACCCCAGTGCTTTCATTACGTGACCTGAAACAACCCTTTGAGATCGAGACAAATGCTTCAGACTATGTTATGGGTGCAGTCCTCACTCAACACAACCACCCTATGGCCTATCATAATGAGACACTATCAAATGCCATCTATAAGTACCCCACTTACAAAAAAGAAATGTACTCCATTGTGCAATCTTACCACCAATGGAGGCATTACATTCTCGGGAAGGAGATAGTCATCCAGACTGATCATAAGTTGTTGTAGTTCATGCAGACACAAGGAAAATTGCAAAATGACTGCCATTAGAAGTGGTCCACATATTTGCAGCAATTCCACCTCAACATCAAGTATAAAACATTACCAACTATGTCGTTGATTGCCTCAGCCGACCTCCAGTTGCAACACTCACCACAGTGCTAGACTCTTGAGGCCACGAGACCTCCGGATGGCCCCACCTCTATGAGACAGATCTTGACTTCGCCAACACCTACCATATGTTGGGCGCAAACACAATTGTCACTAATTTCCATCTTCAAGATGGGTTGTTGTGTCATCTGAGCCATCTTTGTGTTCCATCAAGCGAGCGAGCGAGCGAAGTTGATTTGGGAAGCCCACTACAGTTGGGTGGTAGGACACTTCGACGTGGAAAAGATAGTGGAAGTACTGCAGCGACTTTTCTACTGGAGGAAACTTCGACATGATGTCAGCAAGTATATGTGGTACTGCGCTACCTGCGTTATTGCGAAACTGACCATTAAGAAACAAGGCATGTACACTCCTCTACCTACTCCTGACAGGCCCTGGGAATCCATCTCAGTGGAATACATGTCAGGCCTTCCATGCACCAAGCGAGGAAATGACTTTGTCTTTGTGGTTGTTGATCGCTTTTCCAAAATGGCAATTCTGATCGCCTGCAAGAAGAGAATCACAGCGAAGGCCACTGCCAAGCTCTTCTTTGAATGAGTGTGGGTAAACTTTGGAATCCAACATACCATTATCTCAGATCGGGACAGTCGGTTCCTCAGCACATTATGGTTGAGCCTCGTCATTTCTAGACACCAAGCTTACCAATTCCACTGCCTTCCACCCCCAAACGAATGGCCAAACCGAGGTCGTCAACCAGATGATCGTGCACATCCTATACATGTACAATTCCAAGAACCCCCACACCTGGGATGAGAGTCTTCCCTATGTTTAGCACAACTACAATAGATTCATACATAGCTCAACCGACCACAATCCCTTTCAAGTGGGGTTGAGATTTCAACCATTGGGTCCCATGGATGTTGCACTACCCCTTGCGGCCACCCAGGAAGACTTGTCACATGCTCCAACTGAAGCTGACAAATCCACCTGGTTCATTGAGAGGATTCAAAACATCTTCCAACAGGTTCAGGATATTTTACATAAGTCCAATGCCAAGTACAAGCAATGGCATGATCAACATCGAGTGACGCACCAATTTCAAGTGGGAGACAAAGTTTGGTTGCACTTGTAGAAAGAATTCCTGACAGGGCCTCATCGAAATATTTGTCCACTCCTATATGGACCTTACACCATCACCAAGGATGTAGGTGACAATGATTTTGATCTCAACATTCCCCCCTTCCTTGGCTTGCACCCAATATTCAATGTGGACCTCCTTCGACCCTATTTTCCACCATTATTGGACACCTCGGAGATAATAAAACAATTGACACCAACATAGCTCAACCCTAACTGTATGGAACATGCATCCACTGATCAAATCATGGACACACAATTCAAGGGAAATTTCCAGCAGAGGATCCAACTTTATCGGTTTGTCAAAGCAGGGAATCTCCTACAGCAAGGCAAGTGGCTCACCCGAGGTGAAATTCAAGAGAAATTTCCTCATCTGATGGGGGAACTCAACGCAATGGAGACCATTGCTTCCTAAGGGGGGAGGATTTATCTAGGAAGATATCTGTGGCCACCCACCTAGTCCAACTGACTCAAAACAGTCTTTTGGCAATTTACTATTTTTAGCATTTTTTTCGGGTCTTGAACTTCTGGGGCCATTTTGAGGTTCCAAACATCATTTTTTCACAATCGGACACATCAATGATGGCCAAAGGCTCTAATTGAGCCCCCAAAATGAATCCCCTTGTCAACACATTTCCAACGAACTATCATTCACCTTAAACAAAGATCGTATGCCAAAGTTACGACCCTAGGAAGTTCATGCACTAACTTAACCCAACAGGGCCCACATGATTTTTGGTGTTTCATCTCCTAGGGTTAGGTTTTTGGATGTATAGGATTTTGGCATTCATGTTTATTGTAAAAATGCCTTCAAATCCTTATTTTACTCATATTCTTGTGAATGAGCGTAGCCATCACATCTCTTCTCAGAGATAAGTTGTGACCATTCTAGCAAGCTTGTTTTAGTATGCATTTTACAATTTTTAGTATATTCTTATTTAATAGAATTCAAGTTTCAATGCATCTCTGTTATTTTTCACTGTGGCTCTGTGTTAATATTATAAATTTGTGGTTTCATTTCATTCCGCTCATAAATCCGGATCACTCTTAGAGACAACTAAAAATCCATTGACAACCTTAAACAATTTCCCCTCATATCTAGAGGTCCACCCCTCAATTTGACACTCCTACCACTTTTCAACCTTCTAAGATAGCCAAATCCCCACTAGTAGGAAGGATTGAACTAAATATTTCTATACAATTTAAGCACTTGTCATCTTTTGTTTGGGGCCCTAATCCAATCTAGGGCCAATAAAGGATGAACATATTTTGGATAAGAACTTCTCGCCATAAACCTATTCCAATTAATGCCATTGATAGAATTTTAGTAGCAAGAGCCTTGGGGAAATTAAATATATTCTTAATACCCCACCCCCCTTCCATATTAGGCCTTGCTAGCCTCTCCCATATAGCTAATGCCATCTTCTCCTTCTCATTCTTCCCAATCTAGACGAAACTGAATATCTTCCTCTTTATCTTAAGCATAATTCCTTTAGGGATGTAAGAAAGGGACTACTAATAAACAAGGATAACCTCTAATACAACCTTCACCAACATTAATTTTCCACCAACAGAAGCCATTTGGTATACTAGGAAGTAGCGATACTCTCAATCATGCTATAAATCCATATCCAATTCCTTGAAAACATATTCACTAGGATTCAAAAAAAACCCTAAGTATTTCAACCCTTACCAAAAACATTATTCATTAAAGGAAAGGAGACATTTGTATTGCTCAAAGTTGATCTTCTACCACTCCATGAAACATAATTGATGACTTCTACTCATTTACTTCAATCCTAATGGGATTAAAATACAACTTTGGTGCACGATGGATTGTTGTTGCATTCCTTAAAGAACCATCACTAAAAAGTAAGGTATCGTTTACAAACAATAGTTGTGTAAGGAAGTTATGGTTCCCCATTATGATTCATTTCAATCTATTGTTACCTTTTTCCAAAATGATGCATCTCCTTAAACCTTCCTCTATAAGAAGAAACAATAGAGGTGAAAAAGGGATTTCTTGCCTCAAACCTTTGGTGGATTTGAAGATAGGTGAAAGATAATCATTGATCAACATTGAGAAAGAAATAGATGAATAACATCTTTACACTCGATTGACAAATTCACATGAGAATCCAACATGTAACATCATCAATCTTAGACAACATTGGTTGATCCTATCATATTCATTAAATACATTTAATTTTATGATAAAGGAAGACTTCTTCTTTACTTATATAGTATTTGAACCTTCCCATGCAATGCCTATAGCCTCATGATTTGTCTACTGTCTAAGAATCCAAATTGCTCACCTAATATGGCAAGAGAAAACACATGCTTTAGTCTTGTAGCTATGATCTTAGAGATTGTTTTATACAAAAAAACATACAATGAAATAGTCCTAAAATCCTCATAAGACTTGGGGGCATGTTACTTTGGGATCAATGATAAGAGAATTCCCCATAGAACCTTACTAGAGCCTCTCAATTCCTCAACAACCAACAATAAATCCTTACCCACCAACTCTAGAAAACCTTCAAAGAATTATATTTACCATCCATCAGGTTTTGGGCTTTTAACTTTATATAAAGATTCAACAAAAACTTGTAATTCATCCATCGTGACCTCCTTCATAATATCTTTATTTTGTTCCTAGACTGCAAAAGTAGGAAAGAAATATACCATTTGAACTATCTTTGTTATTTTAGCACAAGGGGGTTCCCTGAATAGATTCTTGAAGTGATTGACACCCACCTTTTCCATATCCCTGAAACTATGAACTTTCTCCCCTCTAGCATCCATTGTACTCCACATTGTGTTTTTAATTTTTTCTCATTTTATCATAATTGTGAAAAATGAGCATTTTCATCACCTTGAGCTATATATGTCGCTCTACTCTTATGTCTCCACTTTGCTTCTTCCCAATGTAAGAGTTCTTTTTTAGCTACTTCCTTTTGTCTTAAATTTCCTATCTCTTCTTCACTGAAAATTCCATTCATATTAGAATTAAAAATGCTTGCTATACTATGCTATATTCTCATTCTATAGTTATCCTTTTATTTATATTTAGATCATCACTAAACTAATACATTATAGAGTATTCCTATGGTCTATCATATTGTCTACATTAATTTTTAATCACTTCCTTGAAATTGACATCCTTAAGCCAATGAGAATTGAATTTCAAAGGTCTAGTTGGTTTTGTGATAGACTCCCACACTTGAAAAAATATAGGAACACAATCAAATGTCCCCCCTCCACCTATCCAAGATCTAATACTTCCCATACTGTCAACAATTTTCTCAACAACTAAGAACCTATCTAATCTCTTGGAGATGGATCCATCCCCAGACCTATTGTTCCCCCAAGTCGATTTAAAACTAAGGGATCAATATCATAAAGCCCCACATCATCAATCTTTTGAAGAAATAAATTTTCCAAAGGATACATTCTTCCAGCGTACCCCTTAACTCTCATTGTCTCAAGATAAAATTCATGTCCCCTCCCACTAACACATTATGCTTCCTTAATTCAAAAATCCTAAAGGATTCCCATAATAATTCTATTTTCATGAAAGGGCCATAGGCATTGATCAAATTAAATACTTTGTCTAACTCTAGATGGAACAATTCCAAACAAATAGAAATAGAGGAAAAGAGGCATTCCTTACTTGCAAGGCTTTATACCATCCAACCACTAGACCTTCAAACTTCCCCATTGAACTCAAGGCTTCAAAATTCCACCCAATTAGGGTATACATTAAAAAAAAATTCCTCATTTGCCTCTAGTGTTGATTCTTGAATCAATAACACCTTTGGATTATTGGCTACCACCAACATTTTCAAGGAGTTCCTCTTGTTGGAACTTTCTAAAACCCACTATATTACAAGAAAACATAATCATTTTGAAACCTTAGAGTGGGATTTTCTCTCTAAGGGCCTCTTGAATAGTCACTTGTTTACTAGATAACACATCTCCATCTTCTTTTTCATTGCATGAGAAAGATAGGATTTCATATTGAGTCCCCCCTAGCTTCCACTCTAATCCAAGCCTGTACCACCCTCCACACCCTCTTCCTCCATTACTATCCCCTTATTTTATTCTGATCTAAGATGAAATTTCTTATTTATTTCAAGAATAAATTCATCATCAAAGGAGTACATGGTACTGATACTATCAATGGATTCCACCTCTTTCTTCCTTGGAATGGATTTTTTACCCCTCACACCAACATCACCTTCTAATTGTGAGGATATATCATCCAAGTTTGTTTTTCCTCTTGGAAATCCTTCTTGTTTGTCAACTCCTTAAGAGGGATACTGTGACCTACAATAAAATCATCTACCTCATTTACCTCCAACACTTCTATGGGATCTGAGACCTTTTGAGATGCTTTCTTCTTTTTCTTATGAGAATCCTTTATTTTGATCACATCCACTAAGCATAGTGGTTTATTCTTAGGAGAATCCTTCATTTTGATTGCATTCCTTCTTGAACTCCTCCTACCCTTTTTATCTCCTCTAGTTCCACCTCTTTGGCAACCTTTTTTTCCATTGATTAGTACTAACCCCCTAAGCTCTAGCTATTTGTTGTAAAATCTTATCAATAATACAATAAGAGGGTTGCTTAGAGATTAACTCACCTTCCAAAGATTACTTTCTATCCATCTTTCCTTTAAAACCTGCCAACTAAATCTCCTCATGAACCTCAACTTCCATCTTCTATTCCATGATGTCTTCATCATAAAGAAACTCCTTCTTTGGGATTTTACTCTTGAGATGTCCATACATATGATAAATGGATAACCTAAATGCAATCTTGACATAATCAATCTCTTGACAATTTTATCTATTCCTCACCTAGATATCAATACCATTTGGCAATCCATTCCTGAGATTCATCTCCGCACAAATATTTGCCATAGAGATCCTATCCAATGAATGAGTTTTTTAATCTATATCCAACATCCTTCCAATCTTATTTCATATATTAGATAATCCCTTTCCATCCACAACTCCAAAGGAAGAGAATGAAGTTTAACTCACAAAGGTTAAATGTCAACACTTTTTGACATTGGATCAAACAATGGAGTCTAGTTCTTAAGGAACAATAGAGAGTTATCCTAGTACCATTTCTCCTCTAAAATATTATCCTTTTCCTTAGTTGACTAAAAAAAAAAAGAAATCCAACCTCTAGTAAGAAAATGGAAAACAAGAGTATATCACAATTTTTGTTTCAATAACTTCCTAACCCACATGCTCATGGATTTTTCTAAGATTAATTTGCTATGGAATTTTCCCACTAGAGTTGTTGCCTAATGGAGTTGGACTATTGCCTCACCACATCCCAACCCATAATCAAATTCATTCCTTCTTCTTTTAGTTTGAGACACCTAAACTTCATCTTCTTTCACTTAACCAAGATTCCTTCAATAGTGAGGGGTCTGCCTTCCTTCTCATTCACCTTACCACTAACTTCCAAGATAACTTGATAAAAAATGATCTCACCCTTGCCACCTTTCTTTTTAGTTTCCTTTGGCTTCGATTCCACCACCTTCACTAGGATACAACAAAACTTGATGTCATTCAAGTATTGATGAGTAGATGAAACAACCCTTATCTCCTCATCATGAACCACTAACTTCACCTTGACTTGGAGGTCCTTTCCACCAGAAATGATATCTTCCATAGATTTAAGACAACACCTATTAGGAACGAGGCATTCTCATCATTCCCCTAACTCATGTAAGAGAACCCAAAAATCTCCCTCTGCCATGATTTGGTACCTCCATGGATTTGCAAATGAGGAAGTTTTGACATCATAGGTTTGACTTGACAGGCCCCATTCTCTTCAATCAATGCTAGATTGTTCACTATGATTACCAACCCCCATAATTGAAACCCTTATCGACATGAGAAAATACCCCTCGATAGCTTCCCCTCATATACCTATAACTCCTTTGAAATATTGACTCAAAAAACCACAACTAAAGGCTAAAACTACACCTCTCTACCCTTAGAAACATCCATTAGAGAGTAATATCTTGATGAAACTCACCTCCATTTTCGAACCAGTCATGAAACCCTAACCCTCATCCAGAGTTAGACAACATAACTATAGTGCATTTATATGTGGGGACCTTCATAATTGTAGCCATCTTATCAATTATCCAATATATATTATGTTTTATAGACATTTCTATGTCAATTGTGTATAAGAACCTTTATGTTTATCACATATCCCTTAAAGTTTTCAATTTTATAGCCTTGGAGAGTAATTCTCCCATAACTTGTAGGCTAAGAATTAAATGCAGGTCATCTAGAATATTCTCATTTATCTTCAAGCATTAATGTTTTTAAGTGATTGTTGACACCATCCACACTTAAAGGGTATGTTTACATAATCCAAGGCTTATATGTAACATTAATTTCTTGCTTCTAAATCATTCCCATCAAGTAAACCATCCCCAATTCCAATTCAACTAGGATATTTTCCATTGACATACTTTCCATTCATTTGGTTTTGTCGTCTGCTTTAAGGTTTCTACCAAGACCATCTCCAATTGCCTTGAACACCTCATCATGCCAAAACTCTAGAGGAAGGGCAATTTAACTCATATAAGAAACTTGTTTGTTTTTTTAGGCAAAGGGTTGAAATGAGGGGACTAATAGTTAGTGATAAGGAATAACTATCTTATAACCATAAGCCTTCACCTAACACATATCTATCCTCTTTCCATTTAACAATAAATGATATGAAACCCCTTTCTCCCAAATAGAAAGTAGGAATGTTTCCTAGCCTCTTCTTCCAATACCATCTCCAATTGCCTTGAACACCTCATCATGCCAAAAATATAGAGGGAGGAAGGGTAATTTAACTCAAATAAGAACCTTGTTTGTTTTTCTAGGCAAAGGGTTGAAATGAGGAGTCTAATAGTTTAGTGATAAGGCATAACTATCTTAGAACCAACAACCTTCACCTATCACATATCCATTCTCTTTACATTTAACGAGAAATGATATGAAACCCCTTGCCCCAAAATAGAAAGTAGGGATGTATCTCTTCTTCAATACCTTCTCCATCCATTGTTTCAAGGTTTTTCTACTACTTTTCTTCCCCATAATATGATAATCAAAGTTGTCTTAGAATAGAGAAGGGTTTTCTCATTTATAGTTTTTGGTTTAATTGGAAGCTTCAATCTCTTGTTTCTAAGTTGATACAGGTGGCCCTCTTTTTGCTTATGTGATCCCTAATTTTATCTTCCAAGAAGTCATGGTCCCTATTGTTTATTAAGGATTCTTTGGACCCTAGTCCATAACCATGATCACACTTCTTCCCACAATCTCCTCTTGTGTTATATTATTCAAAATCTAAACTACCATAACTGTTATAAAAAACTATTGTGATATAGAGGTTTAAGATGTAGATTTATCTAGCAACAAAATCTCATCCACACTAATGCATTATTTCTCAAACTTTAATGTTTGTTTGAGATTTCATTTCTAAGGATTTGAGAGGATCCCAATTTCTCCCATGCCCCAAGGATAATAACCATATTTTTTCTTCCATCTATTTGCTTCATCGAAATTCTTTGGTCTATCATTGATCCTACTAAGACACTTTCCTTCATGATCGCCATCCATATTTGATGATATCATATGAATAACCACATTCTCCACCATCATGGACTATGTTCAATCTTCTTCAATCATGGTACCTTCTATGGTCGAACCACCTTCTACACTGAGTGTTCCACTTAGAGGGATCTCCCTTGTCTCATCAAATGATCTGCGCTCTGATTCTATTTTGTCCAAGACCAAGGTATTTTCCCTAAGTATGTTCTCTTTCCCCCCTCATTGAATATTCAACACTTGTGACATGATTCCTAAGGCAAGAGTCATTCTCCTCCTTTCTTGATCTATATTCATCCTCACTTTGATTGTCAAAGAGATTAGGTCCTTTAATTTTCCATGCACCCAATACCTACTCTTGAGTTGGAAAGATGTATCCACCATGAAAATTCTCCAAAGGACCTAATGAAAAATCATCTCCCTCATCCTCTGTCATCCTCTCCCTCCATCCTCTCCTAGAAGTTCTTTAAATTCATGCATATGGATTTGTGCTAGTAAATATGTACTTTTAGGAAATACCAATTCACATTTCATAATTTTGGAACACACAAAATATTGAAACTTAGTTCTCTTGTTCTCTTTATGATGTATCTCCCTTGTTTTTTTCTTCTCGTTATGTACTTGTTTCATTCCAAGCCTCATCATTATACAATAAGTTGCAACCAATAGAGACAAAAATTTCCCATGGTAAAGAAGGCACATGCACACACACAGATATAATATCATTATACATTATTATATATCCACTAAATAAGTCAAAATATTGATTTCAAAGTTTGTAACCACTGTTATAGAATGATTGTCATTGAATATATATAATATGAAAACACGAAAGAAAAAAAAAATCCTTCTTGTTTATAATTTTTTCATGTGACCTCTAACCTTGGACCTTATATATGCAGATCTCATGTGTATGAAAACCTCACTTTGAATATGTTGACTTCATTGAGATTTGACGTGGTGGTTTAGAGTGATAACTTGAAGTGTGATTTGGTGTTTTAAACTATTATTCCAATAGATTGAAGTGAACTAAATTTTTTCCATGAAAGGTAAGAGATCCCTTAATGTCTTTCAAGGTTTTCATGTTCCATGCTTTTGATTCCAACATGTAATCCCTCTATAAACCAATGCTAACCAAAAACCCGAAAACCCCAAAATCCCTAATGCCAACAAAAACCATTAATGTTATCCAATGCTAGATTGAAACCTCAAAAATACTAATGCCATCGAGAAACCTCAATGCTAGAAATCTTGATGGTTGAACTTAAGCCTAAACCTAGGCTTGTTCATGAGCTTAAGCCAATTCACCAAAAAAACTAAGTCTTGTTGTCACCCAATTATTTCACTTCCTTTCCTTTGTAACTAAGTGTATGTATCTATCCCCTCAAAATAAATATCAAACCTTTACTGAAAGATTAAAATATTATTTCATCCATAGGGACATTGGATCCTTGGATTCATGAATTTATATTTAATCTATCCTTTAGTGCTAATTGTATATTTCCGTACTTCTTAAGTTGTCTTTAAAAAATATCAATAGTAATTAGGTGATTTATGTGTTGTGGCTAGTGGCTATATGTTGAGTTTCAATTCTATTTCCAACCATATTCTTATACCAATAAATAGAAAACAACCCTTCAATGAATTTCTTGATGGAGGGCTCATGGGACCCACCAAGGTTACCTATTATGGTAGGTGGTGTTTGATTTAGAATAATAATTATTAATGACAATGCTCAATTGTAAGCCAACAAATAAATAAAAATTAGATTAGCCTTGCTGCATTTGACACTATAATCTATGTGGAGAGAGGAAACCCGTTCTATGTTGTTAACATGTCGATATCTAGGACTCCCAATCTCATTGTCAATGTGCATTTTCTATTTTCTAAAGTTGTTTTTAATTTATTTATTTATAATTCATAGAAAATATTATGAAATGTAGAATGAATGATGAATGTAAACTCCAAAATATATCTCTATACATCCATGGTGTAGTGCGACAAGCTCCATTTGGATTTGATTTCATTATAGACAACCTTTTTCCCTTTGATTTGGATCTTCCTTGATATTGTGTGTGACATTCTCTTTGTTTTTACTGTTAGATTTTCATTAGTTTTGTTAACATTAGATTTACCATAACATTTTTATCTTCTTTTAACATTCAATAACCATATACTGAAATATATAAGCAGCAGATAAATAAGCACAAGGAGACACACAGATTTATCCTCGGAAAACCTCAAACTCGGGGAAAAACCCAACCAACTTTTCTTAGAGAGAATCTTTCTAATATTCCAATACAACCATGAACAAGCTCTATTCACAAGAGAAAACCAACAATGAAGAAACCCTGATAACAAATACTTATCTCTTCTTCTTGTCAAACCCTAGTGAGGGTAGACAACTAAGTCACCACAGAAATGGTGCAAGATAGGCACATCACTAGAGCAAGATAGCGCACCAAAGAACTAGCACAACTGGTAACTGCAACTGCAACTGTAATTGCAACTTCAACGAAGCAACTGGGAAACACCACACAACCTTAGCACAACTCTTCCAAAAGTAATGCACAAAAGAGACCACAAAGAGCCACCAAGAATATCCTTCCCCAAGTGGGGCGCACTCTCAAAGAGAACCAGAACCCATAAATAAAGAAAATGCCACAACTGCAACTGCAACTGCCTAGTGCGCACTGCAGAAGGAGAACTGTCTGACTGTACAAATGAAATGATCCATCCCTATATTTATACTAGTTTGGGCACCTATCTGGGGCCGACTTCTTATTCTGGGTCTTTCACATTTACTTTATTATTTATGTGGGTCGATGTCTCTTCCTGGAAATTATATTTCCACTTTAATTATTTCATGTGGGCCGACTTCTCTTCTGTGGTCTTCTATTTCACTTTAATCTTTTATGGGGTGTTCTTCAATTGTTTAATGGTCTTCCTTTGACTTCTTGGAATCTTCTTTTTCTCTAAGAAAAGTTGTCTAGGAGGGAATACCTCTCGCAAAAACCAAAACATCAACATTCCCTCTTAGCTAGGGAGGTATTCTTTCACAATGTTTTCTTCTAGTAGTCCAATGACTACCCTGCAATCAACTAGTAGCTCCAGGCTACCACCATGTCATCAATAGCTTAATTATTTTGCCATAGTCTCTACGACTAAGTTGCAATCAATTAGTAGCACACAACTACTACCATGTAATCTAGTAGTCTCCACGACTATGTAGTAATCTACTAGTAGTCTTATTCACACCTATCCACCTCTCATGGCTTAGACAAGACTACCATCATATCCCCATTCACACCTAGCCACTTCACATGGCTTAGGAAAGGCTATGCCATGGTTCAATACCATGTTACAAGTCTTATTCACACCTAGCCACCTCACATGGCATAGGCAAGACTTGCACCAGGTTGTGATGTTTATCCTCTCCTAGTAGTCTTATTTGCACCTAACCACCTCACATGGCATAGACAAGACTACAATCATAGCCCTAAGGCTATGACATGGTCCAAGACCATGCTACAAGTCTTATTCACACCTAGCCACCTCACATGGCATAGGCAAGACTTGTACTAGGCTGTACATTACTCCCTCAGTCGCCTCACATGACTGATCTGGGAAACCCTTGGCGAAAGGGGAACCCTGTTGGAGGAGAAACATCACACCAACCTCTCAACGAGGGTGGACATTTTTCATCACGCCAAGCTTCTCTTTGAAGTACTCATACTTCACTCTAGACAAAGGCTTGGTGAGAATGTTCGTTATTTGCTCATCTGTGGATATGTACCAGAGTACCACAACTCCTCTCTGCACCATGTCTCCGATGTAATGGTATTTGATCTCTATATGCTTCGACCTGTCATGAAAGACATGATTCTATGAAAGCTTTACGCAACTTTGATTATCACAATGTATCAAAGTTGGCTCCAACTCTAGATCAAATAATCCTGCAAGCAACTTCCGAAGCCACATTGCTTCACGACTTGCAACATTGGTTGCAAAATACTCTGCCTATGTTGCACTGAGTGCCACTGACGTCTGTTCACTACTCAACCATGAGATCATACCTGATCCCAAACTGAAGCAACATCCTGATGTGATTTTCCTGTCCACTACACTCCCCGCCCAGTCAAAGTTTGTATAACCTTGCATCTTTACTGCACCATCCAAGACATATTTGAGTCCATATCCAACGGTACCATGCATGTACTTCAACACATGCTTTGTTGCTATCCAATGTACATGTCTAGGCTCAACCATGTATTGAATCAATGTGTTCACTACAAAGCATATATCTCGGCCTGGTATTAACCAGGTGCATCAAGGATATGATCAATTGTATGTACATCATGGGATCAACCAAATATGAAGATGAATCACTCAAGAGATTTAGATTCGTAACCATAGGTGTGGCCATGGACTTGCAGTCCATCATCCTGAATCTCTACAGGATCTCAACTGTATACTTTCCTTGGCTAAGGAATATCTCATCTGGTCTCTACCACACTTCTAATCCCATCATATCCAGATCCTTCATTTTGAACTCTAAAGTGAGTTCCCTCTTGCACCCATCTATGAGCTTCGCATCCCCTGTAAGAAGCATGTTGTCCAATATCAAGGGGAAACCATTCCCAAGCTCATCAAATAATTATTTGTTCTGGCATACCATGCCCTAGGTACCTGCTTAAGCACGTACAAAGATTTCTTCAACATGGGACTCTTTCCCATGGATCACAATGCCATGTGGCTTCTCTGTGTACGCTTCCTCTTATTACTGGACCAAGTGTCTCGTCATAATCTTCTCCCTCTTACTGGGAGAATCCTTTAGCCACAAATCTTACTTTGTACTTCTTTACGCTACCATATGCAACATGCTTGATCTTGTAGATCCACTTGGAAGTCACTACTGACTTCCCCTCTAGTCTTGAAACCACTTCCCACACATCATTCTTCATGGACTCGTACGTTTCCATCATGGCATCCTTCCACACTTGCTTCTTAGAAACATCCTCAAAAGTGGAAGGTTCTGAATCAGTGATTTTACTCATCAGTGCCACATAGCTGGAAAACTTGTGTGGTCTCTTGCTCTCTCTAAAAGAGCCTCTGAGAGCTGCATGTCCTTCAACTTCTTGCAAAGTGTTTTGAAGTCATGCTAGTCTCTTCCTGGTAACTGTAATTTCTTTGGGTGGATCTACAGATATATCTGGCTCTACTGTCTCATTTTGATCTTCTGGGATATGTTCGTCTGGAGTAGAGTCCATCATTACTTCTTTCTAGAAAGTAATGGTCCTGATGGAAGTGTACCGGGTGATTGAAGCAAAGGTCTTCTCGTGGTCCACTCCCTCTGAGATCAGGCTCACTCTGAGTCTACATGCTCCCTCTGGGATTTGACTCCCTCTAAGTCTATACAATCTTGGATCTATCTTCTCCCTCTGCATATGATGACTTCCTTTGACGTTTGATCTCATATGAATTGTACTGGGAGGTTGCTCCTCCCTACTAGATCCTGAGGGATGAATCCATCTTAACTTTGGCTCCTTCTGAGCTGGTACTTGGTGGGGCCACCTGCCTCACCACTGGTGGAGCCATCTGCTCCTCCTCATGATATAGATCATCAATTCCATATAAATGCATGCCCTTTTCATCTTGCAAAGTATCACGGGACCATGTTGGTCTCTTCCTCGTCACTGCAATGTTTCTGGGTAGGCCCTTCTGGATCTACTGACTCTACCTTATGATCTGAAGAGTGATCAACTGAACTAGAGGGATCTATACGATCATCCTTTGGAGCCTTCTTCTCCTCACAATAAATCTTCACGTGGAACACTCTATATCCTTTCTTTCCAGAAGGTACTAATTTTGTCCTCTTTTGTTTCGATACATGGATGTATATTGTCATGTATACAACTTCTTGTTTGGATAGTTTGCTCCATGTCTCAACTAGAGCCCATCTAAGTTGTTGCATCTTGCAATCGTCACTATGGCTCCCTTTCAGAGCTATCACCTGTGACTTTCCTGGAACAAGAGAAACATAGCAGACCAAAACAACATTCTTATGATAAGAACAATAATAAAAACAAGAACGGGAACAATCATCACAATATCTCCTTCTCAGAGCTATCACCTGTGACTTGCCTGGGACAAGAATCAAAACAAAATACAATAACAAGAAATAAGAACAACACTCTTCCAATGTTGTGACCAATCATTCCTCCATAGTAACCTTCCCGGAACAAGAAACCAGAAGAACAACGTCTCCATGGCCCTACCTAGGACAAAGTCAACAACCAAGAACATCTCCTATAGGATATCAATTCATCTTTTAAATAAGTGCATTATTAATAATGAATAATGAGTATAACGATCATAGTACCAACAATATTCAAGTGTTACTAACCAAAATTACTCAATAGTAATAGAACTCTAAAGACTGTTGTTCTAGTTACAACATTTACTTAAGTTGCAACAATATAAAATATCAAACATGATATCCAAACCTGGAGTCTAGCTGTTGTTTGTCCCATTTGAGTTTTCATATACTGTAGGAGACATCGTCACTGCTACCTCCAACTCTTGGGATTCCTTTGAGTACACTAGATCTAAGATCCCTTTGGATCTACTGTCACTGCTTGGATAAATGTCCTCTTGTCAAATGTACATCTCATGCAAACACCCTCATTTTATATACGAGTGCACCATCCAGCTTTGTCTTCTAATCTGAGACATTACATCAACAAGAAAAAGTTAGGAATCTGATTCAGAAGGTTCAATGTTCAGGAAAATGTCAACAAGCCTAAAACCGTAAAAAATTCAACTTTGACAAAATGTCAATATGAAAGATGCAACAAGTGCACGAGAGCAAGGTGAGTTGATCTATGCTAAAATTTGTCCCAATCGACTTTATAATAAGTGCTCAACGAGCTTGACAAGTTTAGGACTGTGCAGTGGAAAACTGCAGTGACAAATATCACGATCTTCCTTCCATTGGTTAGATTGTTCTGAAGAAAACCTACTTTGATACCATGTTAGATTTTCATTAGTTTTGTTAACATTAGATTTACCATAGCATTTTTATCTTCTTTTAACAGTCAATAACCATATACTGAAATATATAAGAAACAAATAAACAAGCACAAAAAGACACAAAGATTTATCCTCAGAAAACCCCAAACTCCAGGAAAACCCCAACCAATTTTTCTTAGAGAGAATCTTTCTAATATTCCAATACAACCATGAACAAGTGCTATTCACAAGAACAAACCTACAATGAAGAAACCCTGATAACAAATACTTATCTCGTCTTCTTTTCAAACCCTAGTGAGAGTAGACAACTAAGTCACCACAGAACTGGCGCAAGATAAGCACATCACATGAGCAAGATAGCTCACCACATAATTGACACAACTGGTAATTGCCACTGCAACTGTAACAAAGCAACTGGGCAACATCACACAACCTTAGCGCAAATCTTTTAGAGGTAGTGCACAAGAGAGACCACCAAGAATATCCTTCCCCAAGTGGGGCACACTCTCCAAGAGAACCAAAACCCAGAAATAGAAAAATTGCCACAACTACAGCTGCAACTACCTAGCGTGCACTACAGAAGTTGAATTGTCTGACTGTACAAATGAAATGATCCAACCCTGTATTTATACTAGTATGGGCTCCTGTCTAGGGCCGACTTCTTTTTCTAGGTCTTTCACATTTACTTTATTATTTTTGTGGGCCGACTTCTCTTCCTGGAAATTATATTTCCACTTTAATTATTTCATGTGGGCCGACTTTTTTTTCTGTAGTGTTATATTTCACTTTAATCTTTTCCAAGGTGTTCTTCAACTGTTCAATGGTCTTCCTTTGATTTATTGGAATCTTCTTCTTCTCTAAGAAAAGTTGTCAAGGAGGGAATACCTCCTGCAACTACCAAAACATCAACATTTACTAGTTAGTTTTTTTAGGATGTTTTCTTGTGAGTTTTTTATCTACATTTGTTTTTGTACACATTGTGTGTGCATGGTGTTGCTGTCCTTATACACACTTGCTAGCGTGAGCTAAGTCCAACTCACTTAGTGTGTCCTCGGAGACACAATGTCTAGGTTCCAAATCCACACTGTCACCTTTACTGGAACCTCTTCCTTCTAGGCTCACTCCTAGGGAAGCCAAGGGGGGCTGTCCCTAGTTACTAGATTAATTTTAGTTTCAATGTTCTAGGAGTTAGTTTTAATTTGTTATAGGCTAAAGGGGAAAACTAGCCTATGATGCAAAAGCAACAAATGCAAAGTGCAAGTCTAATCTAAATGAAAGTCAACCCTTTCCCTAAGTCAACTAAGACTAGTACCTAAGGTTGGGCAATGGGGTCGACTAAGTTTGAGGGTGGTTTATTACAAAAGTATTACAAGTAAATCAAGTTAAACTACCCAAAAACCCAAGGTTATAATTACTTACAAAAGAGTACTAAGTGTTACAATGATTACACCATTTACAAAGATACACAAGATACAAAAGATACAAAGAAGTGTAAGTGATACAACAATTAGCCAAGCATGCCCCAATAGCACTTACTCTATTGGACCGTCTTCACTGACAACCACACAAAGCACTCAAGAATCAAAGAAAGTGATGCCTCCCCAAGTGGGATGCTCACCTCTTTCTTGATTCACACCACAATAAGCAAATTAACAAGATATCCAAGGTTTAACTTAGTTGCTCACATAGACATAACACATAGACCATAAAGTTGCACATAAGATAAATAAAACAATGAAATTATCACCAATGTGTGTTCCTATCAATACATCTAATTCCCCCAAACATACAAAGGTGATCTATGCAACAAAGTGTTTAAGGAGTTTCTTAAAGATTGATTAAATTTTTAGTTCCCTTCCCCCTAAACTATGTTTGTGCTTTGAACTTCCTCCTCCCTTGGCCAAATAACTGTCGGGTGCTCAAGATAGTAAGGCAAACGAGGCCCACCCTAGCTTCCATGGTCAGCCCTGACAGTAAGAGTACTTCCCGGAAAGGATCTCCCCTACGAAATCACGAAAACGGTCCCCCGCCTCTTCCTTCCGTTGTTTTCCTCAAACCCGTTTTAGATGGTGGAGATGGCTGTAAAAGGCCCCTAAAATGTTGTCTAAGTGTTATTATGACCCGCGGGTGGGTCTTTAGGTGTGTTGGGTGACTTTTAGAAAAGTTTTAGACACTTAGAATTTAGCGTTTAAGAGTATGGCCGAAATGAAAAAGCTTGAAAACGTGTGCTTAAAAAGCTTGGAATTAAAAAGCATTCACCCATAAACTTAAATGGAAAAGATACAAAAGATATTCCACTTAGTTATTAACCATTCCACATAAAGATTGCAAGTTATATATGTGAGATTTAAGCAAGGACAACTTGCTACATATAACAGAAAATAAAAACTTGCTTGAAATATTTAAGTTAAAAGTGTGATAGATTAAACCATGAAGCAACTTAACTTAAATGTAGTGAGTGCTTGAATGATAAGGCTGAAATAAAATGTCTTTAAACCATGAGATCATGCCACATAAAATGAAAGAGCATTAGGTACATATGAGCATCACATCATCATCATAGACATTTAAATTTTAACCAACATGAAAGGGCAAGGACCACTTGCCTTAATGAGAGTGTGAAGAGATTCTATGATCCAAGATTACTTATCACCATGAGAGCCAATCATTAAAGTGAAATGTGTTTTAGGAAGCAAAGATTAACAATATAGTGATTAAGATGTTATAGCCTAAAGATTAGATTATCTATGCTTAGCACATGAAAAGATAAATAACTTATGAAACCACTAGATCTAGCATTTAGAATATATCACAAGTTATTAGGAATCAAAGCACAAGAACTAAACTTGCATGAAAAGAAACTATGTGTGAGATAATCATATGCTTGGAAGATAAAAAGTAAAGTAACTTATGATAGCAAGTAGATTAAGCACTTAAGATATGTCACAAGTTATTTAACTATGATCAATAAGATTAAAGCATATGAAATGAACTTAATGAAAGGAAATTATGTTTGATGACTTATCTAGATTATTGAACCATTAGAGAGCATAAAGACATCAAATAAAGATTATTTTTCTTTATGTCGTGCGGTTTTGGGGATTACTCTCCCAAGGTGTCGGTCATGAGATTATTATTTAGATTTAAAGAATAACTAGGAAATAAAAGAAAGGAGCCACTCACTATGACCAAGGTGGAGGCAAGTCTTCCTTTATTGATCAAGGAGGGTTAACTAAGCTAACAACAAATTAATAAAATGAAAGAAAAGACAAACTAACTACCTTATGAACAAGAATGAACTAACTAAAAAATGAAATAAATTAATCTAAGTTAGTCCAAAATTAAGGGCCCAAAAGAATGAATAAAATATAAGGAAAACTTGGAAATTGAAGGAGAGAAGTTGAGAAAGTGTTACCCAACCAAGTAGTAGTTTGTTGGGAAGTCTTCTAGGTGTTTTTGAGCAGCATATCCCCTTGGATCTGTCACTAACCTGCAAAAAAAAACAAGCAAAAGCTTGCTGGAAATGCTGCAAAACACACTAAACTTGTCAAAAAATTTCTGTTTTTACACAGAAATTTTTTACACATAAAAATCTGAAAGTGAAAATTTTATTTTTGACCTATCTAAGATTGTTAAAAGCTGAAATATATATGTGAAATGAATGCAACAAGTAATATGGAATAAGAAAAAGACAAGGAGTGTAAGAAGGGCTCAAGGGTAGGCTCTTCTTCGATGCTATCCCAATGAATCCTTTGAGGTGACCTGCAAAACTTAGAGAAATATGTGAAGCATGGAATAGATAGTTATCTTGAAATAGTCTAGAATGAAATACTTGCAAACCCTAGGCTATCTAACATAAACATAAGATAACAAGAATACTCTTTGCTACCCTACCCAAGCAAAATACTTTACCCAAGATCTATCACCAACAACACATAAAAACAATAACCAACAATATCACCTCATTTGTATGAAACAACTAGAATACTCATAGATGCTCCAATGATCCTCCAAAGCTTTTTTCTTTATTGTCAAAAGTGTGAGAGTGTTGTAGCCACTAGTTGCTACAAGAATCTCAAGAGCAATGAGTGAAATGGCAAGATGGCAAGAGCAAGAAGATGGAAGTGAAGAGAAATTTCAGCATAGTAACTTTAGCTCAAAGATTGGTGAGTTGGGAGTGAGGAGAGAGATCTATTTATACTTGGAGAGGCAAACCTACCTCTCTTGGATCAATGTCAAGTGTCCACCACCAAGCATAAGAGTAGATTTCAAAGCTAGGGTACACCATCTAGGGTTTGAAAGCTAGATCTAGGGTGTAGGAAAAAGTAGGAGGTGTTGGAATCAAGCAAAGAGGTGTGGGAGGCCTTCGGATTGATGCCAATGAAGGTGAGAGGTCTCAAATAATTAAAAAAAAATCATTTGTGGAGTTTCTAGAAGAGGGGGGGCGTAACTCCTCTTGGAGGGGCTAAAAAAAGTGTGAAAATGAAGAAATGGAGGGGAATTAATGAGAAAAAATGAGTGGGATCATCCTAGGAGGTGATGTGGGGGTCAAAGGGAGTCATAACTCATGAGAGGGGGCCCCAAATAAGTCACAACAACCTCCAACAAGGAAAAACGTCACTTGCCCTAGGGGGCCATGTTTTTTTAGTGTAAAAGGTGGGTAAGGGGTTAGAATAGGTTGGAAAAGGTTGGGAGGGTTAGGTAAAGTCTAATCTTGCTCTTTTCCACCTTCAAACTCACCCACTAACTCAAAATTACAATAGTTTTGACATTTTAATAATGTCACCTTAGCAATTAAAATTGTTGTTTTGACTGACACTGACTCTGAGTGGACAAAGCCATAGTAAACTTCGTCCGACTGAGCTGAAACTTGGTCTATGGGTGTAGGGGGTGCTATTCCGTTTCTTTTGAGCACAAATACCCCTATCAAAAGCCCAAAGACCCAGTTTTTACAACATTAGCTCAAAAAATAATTAATTAATTAAATTATTAAAAATTTAATTAATTAA
>CBVK0101893400.1:0-18963 GCA_900067695.1 Picea abies
TATTGTATTCTGAGAGAGGAGAGTATTAGAGAAAGAAGAGGAAGTTACAGTGGGTTTTGTTGTAGGTTGTATCCCTTCATTTTCTGGATAATAATAAAGGAAGGACTTGGCAATTTCTCTGGTGGACATAGCCCACACTGGGTGAACCACATAAATCTGTGTCTCTCTTGTATTGTGTGTCTTCTGTGTTTTGTTTCTACATTTGTTTTATTTTATTGCTCCGCGGTCCTCTAACAATATTAATAGTATATCTGAAGAAATTTTAGAACTTATTCATTATGATATATGTGGGCCAATGTCATCTCCTTCCTTGAATGGTTATATGTATTATGTTATTTTTATTGATGACCTTTTCTATAAAATGTTGGATTTACTTTCTAAAATTGAAAAGTGAGGCATTTGCTAAATTTAAAGAATTTAAGGCATTGGTAGAAAATCAGGTAGGGAAGCACATTTAGATCCTAAGATCAGATAATGGAGGGGAATATGAATCCCATGAGTTTGAAAGATTTTGAAAAGAAGCTAGAATTAAAAGGCAGTTGACAATCCCCTACAATCCTCAGCAAAATGGTGTTGCTGAGAGGAAAAACAGGACCATATGTGAAGTTGCAAAAGCCATGATGCTTGATCAATATTTTCCCAACTCTCTTTGGGTAGAAGCAATAGGTACAACTGTCTATATTCAGAATAATGTTTACATGCAATCCTAAAGGATAAAACCCCTGAAGATTCTTTCATTGGTAAGAAACCAAAACTAGGACACTTGAGGATCTTTGGTTGTCCAGTATACATTCATGTTCCTAAGGAGAAGAGAACTAAGATGGAACCCTCAGGAAAGAAAGGGATATTTGTAGGATATAGTGAGTCTTCTAAGGCTTACAAGATATATATCCCAGGACAGAGGTAGATCAGAGTCATCTGAGATGTAACCTTCCATGAGGAAGTTGCTTTCCAGCATTCTAGAGAGCTCCAGATTGATGATGAAACAGAAGAGCCAGACTCCCCTATAGCTAAAACTTCTAGTTCTGAATTTCAGAGGGAGGAAAGTCATGATGATCCAATGGATCAAGATATTTCTTTAGAACCTGTTGAGGTGTTGGAGAAGTCTCTTGAAGAACCTCCTATCCAAAAAAGACCTTCTTGGTTCAAAGAAACTCTACATGAAGTAGAGAAACATGCATCCCCCTCAAGAACCTTCAGAGAAAGCAAAAGGCCTCAAAGGTATGCAGGTTATGTTACTTTGGTAAGTAACATTAGTGATGCAGAACCTTCTTTATTTGAAGAAGCTAACAAGTTGTAGTTTTGGAAAGATGCCATGTTGGATGAATACAAGTCCATCATGAAGAACAATGTATGAGACATAGTTCCCAAGCCTAAAGATAAATCCGTTGTTTCATCCAAATGGTTGTACAAGATAAAACATGCAGCTGATGTGAGTGTTGAAAAGTATCAAGCAAGATTTGTAGCTAGAGGCTTCTCCCAGAAAAAAGGTATAGGCTATGATGATATTTTTGCACCAGTAGCTAGGTATACTACCATTTGTTTTCTCTTGCTTCTGTACTTGGTTGGAAATTGCATCAAATGGATGTAAAAATTGCTTTCCTAAATGGTGAAGTGGAACAAGAAGTCTATGTAGAACAACCTGATGGATTTGTAGTGCATAACAAAGATTCTCATGTGTGTGAGTTAAACAAGGCCTTATATGGTCTTAAGAAAGCACCCAGAGTATGGTATGACAGGATTGATGGCTTTCTGCAAAGCTTGGGGTTCAATAAATGTAGTGTTGATGCTAACCTCTACTTTAAAGTTGTGGAAAATCAACCCCTTATTTTGGTTTTATATGTGGATGATTTGTATCTCACATGAGAAGAAAATCAGATAGCCTGGTGCAAGAGGCAGCTCATTTTGGAGTTCGAAATGAAATATTTGTGATTCATGCATTACTTCCTAGGTTTAGAAGTTTGGAAAAGACTAGATGAGATCTGCTTATCTCAAGGAAAATATGCAGTAGACATATTGAAAAGGTTTGGCATGCTGAATTGAAGGAGTATGACAACTACTATGGTTTCTAATCTAAAGAGGTTGCATGAATCAGATACAGAATCAGATTTGGTGGACCCCACCATGTGCATGCAACTTATTGGGTCTTTAATGTACCTAACTCATACTAGACCCGACATTTAATTCGCAGTCAATGCATTGAGCCAATTTATGGTTGAGACGAGAGAAAGGCATTGGGTGGAAAGTAAGAACATATTGAGATATCTTTGAGGTACCACTGCTTATGGTATAAAATATACATCCAGTGGTGGTGTGATGTTGCATGGTTATGCAAATTCAAACTGGGCTGGAAGCCTAGTAGACAAAAAAAGTTCCTAGTTGGAACTAGTTTTCTGATACCTTGTACTGTCCTAACTGTGTTGTTTTCGTCTCTGTAAGTGACTTTTTGTAACAGTTCAAAATTATTTTATGTTTCTCTAACCAGTCCATTCCAATGATTATATCATAAGATCCCAAAGGTAAAATATTCATATTTAACTTAATATTTTGGCCATCTAAACTGAGTTCACATTCAGAAATGAAATCTGTTACTTTTCTCTTAGTCCTTGTTGCTAACTGTACTAACTAGGACTTAGCATGCTTTACTTTCTTGAGCTTGTTTGAATCAACTAAACCAGGAGTAACATAACTCAGACTAGCTCCTAGGTCGATTAAAATAGAAATGTGATTATCATGAATTTTACCTTCAAGCTCCACGATAGTGGATTGATGATCATCTTGTCGGCCATCTACAACTACATTAATTCTTTGCACGCTTCTGCCCACATCTCCTACTATAGAGGCTTCTTGCAGGTTATGGACTATGGTCATTGCTGTGGAAGTTAAATGTGGACAGTTCCTCCTCAAGTGAGGTTCTCCACACTCCCAACACTTTAACGGTTCCCTAGGGTTGACCCCAACTTTCTTGGCTCCCAGATTAACTTGTCTACCTCCTCCTTGGGCATTCTGCTTGTTAGAATAAAAATCTTTCTTTTGGAAGTTCTTTGCCATATTCTGGAAAGGGGCTGGTTGGAAGCCTTTCTTCCGCTAATTCATTATGTCATGTTTCTTATCCTTCCATGCTTTGGGAATTTCAGACCTCTGTTTGTACTGATCATAGCACATCCAGGCCTTTCTAAAAAATTTGCTTAAATTTTTGGGATTGTCAAATTCAATTATGTCCTTGTATGACTGTGGCAAGCAGCTTAGGAACCACTATATTTTTACTTTGTCTTCCTTGATGTCTGGCACAAATCTCAATAATTCAATAAATTTAGTTATCATATTGTCCATGGTCATTTTTCCGAGTCTTACCTCATAAAATTCCTTAGTCTTTCTTTCGTAATAGCTTTTTGATAAATATTGTTTCTTGAAGTATTTCTTGAAATCTGACCATTCCATATGTTTCTCTTTTAATCCTTTGGCCAATTTCAGGTCTTGTCACCAGATACTCGCCTTTCCCTTTAGGTTATAAATGGTCATTTGAACTTTCATGTTACTAGAATAATTATAAATCTGGAAGTATTTCTTTATATCCAGTAACCAAGTTTCAACCTCTTCACCTGTCCTAGATTCTTCATCAAAAGTGGATGGTGTGATCTTCTTGAATTCACCTTCCAGGTGATCCACCTATTTTCTTTTCCTTTCTGTGATTGTTTTGTCTCCTACCACTTGTGTGCCTTCGAAAGAACTGTTCTTGTTTTTTGTTTCATGACCAGAATTTTTAGAGGCTCTTTTGTTGACTTCCTCCTCCTTGTCATTGTCTTTTGCACTCTTCTTTGTTACTATGTTGCACATCATTACTTCGTTTATTTCTTGCTGGTCTTCATGTGCCTTTTTCAGTTTCTCATTATCTTCCTTGAACACTTGCAATTCCACGATAAGGTTCCTCATTGTTTCCAAAACCTAGGTGTTTGAACTTCCTTCGTTGTTTTGTCCAGGTTCTTTAGGAGGTCCTTGGTCGGGATTCTCTTCAAGTCTGATCTCCTCTTCATTATGTGCTGCCATTATCACAATAGACCAAAAAAAAATTATGTTTGTAACAACAAATATTTTGTTAGTTTTTTTTTTTAAAGAAATAAAATGAACTAAACTAATTTGGCCTTGCCCTGAGGTCCAAGTGTTGTAACCTTCAACTTTGATACCATATGTAATGTACCCCAAATTTACCTAAAAAAAAAATCGTTAGGTGCATTAAAACTTATTCACTCTTCACTATTTGTTCAACATAACTTTATTATCATCACTTATCAAATATATTGCATGCATTTCTTACTATATCCATTTAGAGACTATAGTATACCTACCATAACAATGATACTATTACTATCATTATACAACTATATAAGTTGTTTATCAAAGGACCCAACTTTTATCTAAATCTTAGCACATTCAGTTGTGTGCCCATTATGTGAAATATTAACACTTACCCATTAAAATCCCACTTAACATATTCTTAACATATTAAAATCCTATTTACCCATTAAAATCCCACTTATGGAATTCAATATATATATATTGGGTTGATTTAACATACGATATAATCTTACTCGTTATATATATATCATATCCTTATATATATAGTAGACCATATGGATTATTACCCATTAGCACTATTATTAAAATCAAATTGATATAGCATGATATTCACTGCATGGAATCCTTAACAAATCCCAACATATATGTATACATTCGATTTTACATATAACACAAATATTATCTATACTACAAACATATCATGCTTTTTATACGTAGATGTCTTATAACATTTCCTTATTCCTAGAATTAGTATTATTATTACATGGCAATCCACCCAAAAGCGATTCATGCCATAGCGTATTTAAAAAGTTCTCAGCGTACAAGTAATATCGTTACAGAGGGTGGTTATAAGGTTGTTCTTCCAATGAAGGCATGACAGGTCATACACCCTAATGCCCATGGTATTGCACTTACGCCACACATAAACCCTAAACCTAACAATGTGAAACCCCCCCGACCTGGTGACATGGCCAGCATTGAATAGGCTATGGACTCATGTTAATGGTGTGTGTCTTTTCGAGCTGCAGGTATTTAACATTGTTTATATCCGTTAATGGAAGGACTGTGACATACTTCTTGAGCTAAAAAATTAGGCAGCCATGCCCAATGTGGGATTTCCATCTTCAAATCTTCACATGGAAAAGGTACTGTGTTTCATGCCAACCATTACTTCCCACTATGCAATTGTTTCGAGGCCACCACTGTAATCATTTTTCCCCTTTGGTTCTATGTTCACAAAAATCTTTGATTCCTACGTTGTATGCGTCCCAACGTTAATATTGGAATGTTTTTCTCTGTGTCGGTGGTCGGTAATGTGGAAACGAACTCGGCCTGGTAATAATGGAGGACACACACCAGTCAAGTTTTTGCTCTGTGCAAGGTAAACCATAACTCTTTTTGTTTTCCTACATTATTCTGAAAAAAAACGTGGACAACTTGTTTGGCAACGTAATTGCATTTTGCCCCATAATTGTTTCTTATTGGGCTCTTGTAGTTTGAAGCTTTCGGGCCTGGGTTAGAGTACACCTCATTTAGGCTGGAGCCCTTCGAATCTTCTAGGTTTAATTTTTTATTTTTCGTTTATTCTCTATGCAAAACCCCAACATCCACGCCCTGTGTGATATATTTTACCACTGTGAAATTCGTGGTAAGTTTTGGAAAAATTATGTGTTAGCATTCCAAGTACGCATAAACATAGTTGTTCTAACCCTATCAGAGTTACACATGGATATTTATATTACCGCACTATTTATTTTAACTCTGCGCGAAAAGATAAATAGATACGTACATAGGCTAAACTCTCCAAGGGATTTGCAGATTCAGTCTGTTTACTTTCCTTTACCAGCCTGTGTAAAAATTATGCAACGACAATTTAGATCTATTGGTTCATGATTTACTTTTTGTAATTTTATAAGTAAATATCCATATCCATACCGTTATGTTGTAACATCGACCCTTCATTTTATTGATTACATTCATATTTTGTTTAAATAATTACTTACATAAATCTAAATCCCAAACCTTTGTTCTTGAATTTCTCTCTATGATTTATATAGCAACCCATAATTTACTTTCATTTATACAGAGCAGTAGATAGACGCTTCTCGTATTCTGTCTGAACCCTAGGAATTGAAAAATATTTACCTCTATGGAATGATTGTGATTTCGCTGTGTGCAAAATTTGAAATTTAATTCTCTCGTTCAGGTAGGGTTACTTACCCATCATAAGGATTTTCTCACTGAGTCGGTGTGATTTTCCGCCTTAAATCTTTTGCATTCCAAATAATTTATACATCATTACATAACTCAAAATCTCGCACTCTGTACTTATACATATGTATTGTTTTACTCTTGTGGGATGCACAAATGTACTCCGTGTATTTATTTTAACACTATTTAAGTTATAACTTATGTATATACCAGGCATCGTTTTACCCTCTATGGGGTTTCGCAACTGTGCTATGTGTGTTTTGTTTCATCACCGTGTAACTTATAATTCGTATAATTTCTTCTCGTCGTATGACTCATAACTTGTATAACTTCTTTATTCCTGTGTGATGTCTAACTTGTTAAATTACTTTATTCTTGTATGATTTATACTCTTGTATCTTTAAATTCTTGTTGTTATAAATCGTAGCTTGCCTTATGTGGTTATAAAAACATTAACTCAGATTTCATCAATTAATGATGGGACCCTGATTTGTTTTGTGAAGGTACCCATCAGCTAGATTAAGGATCCACTTCCCTTTGGTCATGGGCAGATCGTCGCATCAGTTCCAGTGGCGACTTGGTCCTTCATCGAGTTCAAGATAAGTATTATTTCAACTCAGTTATTTTAAGCAATTTCATTTTAAAAGACAGTATGGTTTGCTAATCCCTACCCCTTTATCTTTGCAGGTTTATAAAATTCGAGGGAAAACAGATCAAGGAGAGCCTCCTTGTTCGAAAAGGTATTCAAGTTCTGATCTTAGCGTTTTAGACAAAACTTCTCAGATTTTGTCTATCAGTTGTAGAGTCCTTGCCCTAGGGTACTCCACTGTAATAAATTTAAACTATGGTTTCATGGTTATACAGGTTGTTTGTAATTTACCTTCAAAAGGATACATAGATTGTTTGTAAATTATTTTTCACATTAATATACAGGTTGTTGAAAACTATTTTGAACAATAATCAGTTAGTGTATAGCTACTGTAGCATGCATTTGTAAGTTATTAAGTCATTGTTGATTTGCGTTTGTATACATAAGGAATATGTAAATCTTATAGAAGAGGATTGTTATTCGTTTTATCTATTTTATGGTACCTGTACAGAACCTGAAATGGTACTCTGCATATACCTCTATATCCAGCTCAATGGTTTTTATGAACATCGTTCTAGTCCTATTTTTCTTTTAATCTTGAATACACACACACACAATTATCTTATGTAGAAGCATAACCTTACTTAAGGGTTCTAACATTTATGTATGCATGATTACACACACACACACACATATATATATATCACTATCTATACATGTATAACCCAATTTCATTAGCAATTAGAACTTACAATAGTTTTACTATTTCTGCTAAGTGAGCACATTCAACATGAATAAATAATTATCAGATAAACCATCTCATTCCTTACATCCAATAATCAACAAAATTATTTAACAAGAAAAACAAGTAAAGGTACATATTTGAATCTAATGTTGGGACACAAATGGAACAGACAAGTTCAACCCAACCGTAGAACAGAACAACCAAGTTTACTTGCTCCGTTCACCCCCTAGCCTGACCATGAATCCATAAGGGAAAATTGAAATGATCCTCCTTTTCTACAACTCTTTCCACAGATCAGAAATTACCTTGCCTCACACTAAGCAGTGCTCATAACAACAAGTATTTTCATTTCCCCAACATACTAAACAGTGTCCTCTCTCCTCCATATGTTGTATTTATGTGCATTTTGTGCCTAGGTCTTTCCTTCCCTCGGAAATTTTCACAGCTCTACAAATTCCTGATTTTTAGGGGCTGCTAGTGGTCAAATCCCTCATTTTCCACTTGTAAAAATAAGCCTTGAGGCAACTCAAATATGTTCCCCACTCATGGATTCATGGTCAATTGTTTTCAACCTGGTTGTTCCATTTGTCTTCCAGTGTTTATTTTGTAAACAAGTTTGTCTTTTACATGTGTCACAATAAAAAAAGTTAGTTGGGAAAATCAAATTCTTGCCCAATAGTCATAAATAATTAATTACAATAATCAAATTCTAAATTCGGATTTTCCATAAATGGAAAATAATTTCCAAATTCGAATTTGCCAAAAACGGAAATTTATTCCCATGTACACATAGAATTTAATAATTAATTATTTTTGGGGATATTACAGATAATGTGGATAGTAGCTTAATTAGAAAACATTTACTTTTCCGTATTTTATTTTTTGTTTAAAATAAACCTTCCCCTTAGCTCTCGGTGCTTGTTCCTAACCCTCCTAGTTGCGAGCTTGCCTTGATATTCTGGGAGTAAGTTTCATATACACCGGGTTGGTTAGTGGGGATTAGATTAACTAGGACCATCTTCGGTATTTATTTCTGGTATGGAAACGTAAGAGAATTTGTGTAAGAAATATGGTAGGGAACTTTGAGATCTAGGTTCTCCCTGTTGGATCTCCCACATTTTCTTGAGCTTGTGTGCAAAATCAGAGGGATATTCTCCCTATTGGATATTTGACAAGCTCAACCTCCATCCTAAGAAATATCCTCCTGGAGGCCACATCTACTTTAGTTTAGATGGTTCTCAATGTTCATTTTTCAATAAGCTAGTCTCAAGCATGAAGTTTATTCCATTTTTAGCATTTTACTTGAACCATAGACATTTGTAGTTTCACCATTATCAATTTGTTGCAGAAACCAATATCACAAGAAGAAATACCATGCACAAGTACACAAGAAGTATCATGGGAAACCCTTCTCAACAAGGGAAGAAAACCCAACCAATCATTTGCTATATTCTTCAAGAGAAATACCTCCCACACCATAAAACTAGAACACAAGAGGGTGCTCACAAATCCTAGAAGACTAGCACCCAAGAGAGGTGCACACTTTTCCCAAGAACAAGTACTTGTTGAAATTTCCAAAATCACACTTGTGTTATTATTCCTCAATGGGGAATTTACCTTTATTTATATTAGACTGAGACTATCAAAAGTAGTGTCTTTTGGCACAATAGGGCTGACCTCAATAACTCACAATATAATTAATAATTACCATATTAATTATCTTTTACATTAATTATCTTTCACTTTACGGTGGCACTGACCCATACCCTTTACATCACAAATAGGTTTACAGGTAAGTCTGACTCTTGGACAATATAGCAAGGGATCTCATACACCCACTAGTGCTTAGCCACTAGGGGCACATCCATCTGTGCTCAGCCACGGGGATGTCCACATCTCTATCTCACTGCGTCTCACAGGAGAATCACATGCACTAGTGCTCAACCACTAGATTCATGTTCACCTATGCTCATCCATAGGCACGTCCAACTCAGCAGATCTCTTTCTCGTTGTGTCTCACAGGAGAATCACACTCACTAGTGCTCAATCACTAGGATCACGTTCACCTGTGCTCATCCATAGGCATGTCCAACTCAGCAGATCTCTTTCTCATTACATCTCATAGGAGAATCCTCTGGAGTATCACATCATCTCAACTCTTTTCACAGAGGAGACTAGTACATCATTTCATCTTCGTCTCAAAGAAAATGACACACCCAACTTATGGTCTTCCCCACACAGGAGCACACATCATTCCATCTCTATCTCAGAGAGGAACCAGATGCCCAGCTCATGGGATTCCTCACCCCACACAGGGCACACAACATTCTATATTCATCTCAGAGAGGAACCACACACCCAAATCATGATCACACCCAACTCATGGGCTTCCTTACCCCACACAAGGGCACACAACGTTCCTTCTCTATCTCAGAGAGGAACCACACACCCAACCCATGGGATTTCTCTCAGGCTGACTCACTTAGTATGTGTCCTGAAGGATGTCTCACACAACTATAATCATCAACACTCCCTCTCAGCTAGGGAGGCATTCTCCATCAGGCCAAGTCTCGCACGGAATTACTCGAACTTCATCTTGGCAGGATATCTACAATTTGCTCATGTGTAGGAAGGTATTGCACGTGTATTTCTTTCCTCTGCGTCATGTCTCTAATATAATGATATTTTATCTCAATGTGTTTTGATCTATCATGAAACACAGGGTTCTCAGAGAGTTGTACATAGCTTTGGTTATCATAATCAATAGTAGTAGGATCCATCTCATGATTGAATAAATCTGTCAGAAGTTTTTGAAGCCACATTGCTTCACGGACTGCCACACTCAATGCTATGTACTCTGCCTTTGTGGTACTCAATGCCAACGATCTTTGTTTCTTGATGCACCAGGAAACCATGGCAGACCCTAAAGTAAAGAAACAACTGGAGGAGCTCTTCCAGTCCACTATGCTCCCTACCCAATCTGCATATCCCTGCAAACTCAAGTCTACACTGGAGGCATATCTTAGGTCATATCCAACTGTATCTCGTAGATATCTCAATACAGGTTTTTTTGTTGTCCAGTGAGTATGTCTCGGTTGACTCATGAATTGACTAAGTACATTCACTGCATAGCATATATCGAGTCTGGTGTTAACCAGATACATCAATGATCCACTCAGATGTGGATCGATCTCATCTGAATCATCATCATTCATTTTCTTCAAATCCATCACCATCAGTGTAGGCATGGATTTGCATTTATTCATACTGAACATCTTTAATATCCCCACTATATATTTTCCTTGACTCAGGAAAAATTTCATCAATCCTCTGTCATACTTCTTGTCCCAAGAAGTAGTGCATCATACCCAGATGCTTCATCTCGAAATCAAAATTCAAAGCTTGCTTGTATCCAACAACACGACTTCTTGAATAAGTCATCAAAATCAGGCTCTTGTCACCAACAATGTAATAATATAGGTTTGGATCAACAAAACTCTCACTGAAACCCAAAATCATCAAGAATCCATCCATCTGATGTAGTTTCCAACTCATGGATGGTAGTACGGATGGAAGTGTATCGGGCTTACTGGATCAAGTGTTTCATCATAGACAACTCCCTATGTTTGTGGGAATCCTCTAGCGACAGATATCGCTTTGTATTTCTCAACACTTCCATCAATTGCATGCTTGATCTTATAGATTCACTTGGAAGTCACCACAGACTTCCCTTCTTGTCTTGGAACAATATCTCATACATCATTATTTAAGATATAATGTATTCTTTTGTCATGGCATCTTTCCATACCTGTTCACTTGTCACTTCTCCATGACAAGAAGGCTCAGAATCAATGATGTGGCTCATGGTTGAAGGGTGGCTCAAAAATCTCTTTGCTCTCTCAGGATGTGCCTTGAGGGTATTGTATGTTCCTCTACCTCCTGCAGATTTTGTTGAGCCTAGGTAGGCCTTTTATGCCCTACTACAATATCTCTAGGCATATCAATTAGAGCAACTAGATCGATTGGAATAATGTTTGTCTCCCTCTAAACTGCTGAAGGGGGGGAAGGTATTGTCTCACTGTCAATATCCATCTGAGATTCTATGGATCTTTGAAAGGCTATCTCTTATTCAAAGGAAACATCTTTGTTTGTCTCAATCTGTCTCTGACCAGAGATGTAGATCTTATATGTCTTTGAAGATTCATTGTTATCCCATAAATGTATCATTTCTCTCTTAAGAGTCTAGCTTGGACCTCTTCTCTTTGGGTACATGAAAATACATTGGGCACCCAAATATCCTAAAGTGTTCAATCTTGGGCTTCACTCTGGTGAAGGCTTCTTTGGGAGTTATGTTCTTCAAAATCTCGTGAACATGTACCATGTCATGCATGCTTCTGCCCACAAAATCATAGAAAGATTTTGATCATGCATTATTGCATCGGTTGCCTCAATGATGGTTATGTTCTTCCTTATCATATAGTTTTGACTCCCTCTAAAGTCTGAAGTATAACCATCTTCCTTTGTTGTTAACCTGCCTGGAGTCTTTACTTCCAGTGTGTTGTTCCTCTGAATGCACTGAGATCCCTCTGGATCTATGACTTCAGCAAGGGTTCCTTCCTCTTGCAATTACCCTCATGACAATGATACAAATAATAGATATAAGTGCATACCTGAGGGTGCTAATATGATTTATCCAATGGCACATGGATGATCTCTATCCTCTGACATCTTCATGAAGAAGGTAGCCATGGTGTCACCATAATTTCAAATTCTTCACAAACCCTTGTCAACTAGGCTAGAAAACCTAACGGATAGGATATGCTAGCAATTTTAGGTTTTGTTGGGCTTATGATTACCAACAATAAGCATTGAAAGATAGGAGAACATTGGTGAGTTGAAGAGTAGCTTCAATGAGTTGCAGAAACCTTAATTCTGAAATTTCTGCAGAAATTAGCAAAACCCTAGAAACCCTAGGGCCAAAAAATCAAAATGCTCGAAAATGCAATTTCAAGCTTGTTGGAGGTGCGCAGAAGGAGGTTGTACACTCCTATGCACTTTTTAGCCCCAATGTCCAAGTGAGAAGTTTTGAAACTCCTTATAAAGGTAGGTCGTATGAAATTTCTGGAAACCCTAGTAGGGTCATACGGTTTTGCAGAAGTGATAGGATGACTGGAATTTTCTGGTGCAATGGGTTCTTCAAGACCTATGCTCTGAAACCATGTTGATTTTTCAATAAGCTAGTCTAAATCATGAAGTTTATTCTATTTTTAGCATTTTACTTGAACCATAGACATTTGTAGTTTCACCATTATCAATTTGTTGCAACGACCAAGATCACAAGAATAAATACCATGCACAAGTACACAAGAAGTATCCTGGGAAACCCTTCACAACAAAGGAAGAAAACCCATCCAATCCTTTTTTATATTCTTCAAGAGAAAGACCTCCCACACCATAAAACTAGCACACAAGAGGGTGCTCACAAATCCTAGAAGACTAGTGCCCAAGAGAGGTGCACACTTTTCCCAAGAACAAGTACTTGCTAAAATTTCCAAACTCACACTTGTGTTATCATTCCTCAATGGGGAATTTACCTTTATTTATATTAGACTGAGACTATCAAAAGTAGTGTCTATTGGCACAACAGGGCCGACCGCCATAACTCACAATATAATTAATAATTACCATATTAATTATCTTTTACATTAATTATCTTTCACTTTATGGTGGGGCCTGTTATCCACCGAGTTGCACTAGTTGGATTTGAAGATGAGCTGCCAAAGACTGAGCAGACATATGCTCAGAAGTCAGAGTTCACAGATTCAACAGGTCTTTTTAAAGGCCACCTTTTCCGCATTTCCATCCCTCCGAGGCATTGTAATAAATGACTTGAGCATGAAAGTTGTAAAAGACTATTGGCCACCTAAGACCTGGGTACGAGCATGTACTCTAGAGTGTTTTTTTTACTTGTTAATTATTTTTTTTCCTGCCTTAGTGGGCAATTAATAATTTCTAAGTTTTTTCACTCAAGACTGATTCCAAAGCTGAAGTATGTGCTGGTGGTTAGGCCTTGGCATGGTATAACCAATGTCTAGTGTCTAAATGTATATGAGTTCATGCTAGGTCATGTCTATTGAGTCATATGGAAATTGCTGAGTCATATGGAAATTGCGCTAGGTCCCAATAGGTTTTTTTTAATGTTTCAGTCAAATAATAAATTTCCCGCAAAACATAAATTTTTTAATGTAAAGTCAATAAATTGTAAAAATATGGCATCAGTCATTGTCAGATGCCATGCTTGTGCTCGTTTTCTAAGCCTAAGCACCCTTTAGACCCCTATCCCCCTTCTGTCTAGGCAAAAAAGTGATTTTACTCACTCAAAAATGTATTTATCTCGAAAAACACAGAAAAGGGTCTTTTAATTAAATTCCCTAAAATTTAAGAGAAATACTAAAAGTTAGGAAACATATAGGGGACATGTTTTTCCTTGGTTTTCAGTCAACTTAGAGCTTAGGCAAGTTCACTAGAGAGGAAGGCGACTTGGATGATGATGTTTACATGGGAGATAATCCCAAAGCTAGGACTCGACCTCCCTTGCTAGGCGGTGCATTTGGGAGAGGTGGTGCACATCCCCATGTTGAAACTCGCCCTCAAACCCTACTTCCACTCCACCTCACTCCTATTCGCTCTCAATTCACTTCACTCCACTCCACCTCACTCCTATTCGCTCTCAATTCACTTCACTCCACTCCACCTCACATCACTTCACTCCATCTCCCCTCTACTCTATGCGCCACTCCCTCATCACTTGCGCATCTCCTCATGCACTAGCGCATTCTCTCATGGGAATTATCACCCGGATTGTAATAAATAGAAGGCAACCCCTCTCCTTTTAGCTAGTTGGAGTTTGGGCGACCTTGCTATACATTTTTGTAATATATTTTCTATATTGGAATAAAAAGACTTTGGAGGTCATCTATTGGTGTTTGGTGCTCATGTGTGGATGGATGTTGGACATAATTTGAGGTGATGTTGCTTTGATTTATTACACTTATCTATTGTGTAATTTGGCTAATTGTAAGGATATTGTTATCTTATTAGAGTGGATTCTTTAGCTTGTTTGCTTTCTAATCCATTTGTTTATCTATATTTGAAGCTTATATTGCATATCTTGTTTTTGTTTAAACTAATGTGCAACTGAGGTTTCTTGTGTAGGAAACACCAAGTTTACAGGTATTTGCAAGTGTTCATTGTAGCACGCAGGATCCAGTCCTTGGAGAAGCAAAGGAGCTATTTTGCATCTAGTGTTTTTCCAAGAGTTTGAAAGAAGATGTCCTCCCTCTTCCTCACACCAAAGGGACCCCATAGCCCAAAGAGTTCCACGCTCAAGCGAAAGCTCCGAAAATCAGAAATTTTCTTCTTCCTCCCTTTTTACTCGCTTGCATGTCAATTAGATGTGTTTTGAAAGATCCATTTTAGCATCTATTGTTGCATACATAAAGTCTTAGATCTAGTTTCAATACTTTCCCATTTAAAAGAGTAGATCTAAGCTAGTTTTGTTGCAATTTTCTATAATTTTTTATCTAAATCTTAAGCTAGAAAGTTGCTCTGATTTGCATTGTAGATCAAGCTAGTTAGGGGTTTTATGCTTACTGTTTTGGGACAGCAAACAAAAACACCTAAAGGAGCTTAGTTTAGGTTCATTTGAAACTTTAAAAAGTCTCTAAAAAATTGTATTTTTGCTTAAGGAAAAATTCAAAAATTTTTGGTCAAGTTTTCCAAGTTTTAGTTTAGTCTTTTAACGTGTTTTTCATCATATTCTAATCATTTTCTTTGCTGGTTTTTAGCAGTTCCATCAAAAAGCAAGGGGAAACTCTGGCAAAATTGAGGCTAAAGTGAAGAAATAAAAGCCCAAGTTGGAACCCTTGAAGACCAGGACCTTCAGAGAGCCTTTTTGTAATAATTTGTTTTAGTTTGATCCATTCTATAAGGGTCTAAAAGTTCAAACAAGAGAAAATAGAACTCAGTTCTTGTTGTAATAGGATTAATAAAAGTAGGCCCTCGGAGCCCAGTTTCTTCATCCCCATTAGGGGGATTGGTGTGTTGTACGTTTGTCTTTGCTTTATTTCCTTGCAAGTCTTATTACATGATCTCACAAACACATATAAGCATAAGGAAATCAACCACAGACAACACTCAAATCTTTCATGCACTTAAGCTTAAAAGTAATCTCAATCTTTATGCATGATTAGCTTAAGTTTTTCTTTTTTTCTATAAACAATAAATCTTGCAAAGTTTTATTTTCAGTTTCAAGCAATTTTCAAAGTTAATTTATTTTTTTGCAAAGTTTAAAATAAACCTTCCCCGCAATTACCGGTGTATGCTCTGAACCCTTGCGAGCCTAGCTCGATCCTGGGATTCATCAGAACCGGAGTTGTTTGTGCGGAGTAATTTAATTAGGGAAATCTCAATAGTTGCTTCCTTAATGCGCGGGAAAACGCCTAAGGGGAGTGTGTGAAGTTAGACGGGAACTTTGAGATCTAGTTCTCCCCGTGTTAGACATTCAGCACCCTTAGTGAACTTATTGGTGAGGCCCTGGGGCTTCGGTGAGTTCTCCGCAAGTTTCCAAACAAAGAGGCCACACATTCTCTCATTAATCTACCTTTAATTTGCCTTAATAAAACACGCGATCAACAACTGCCCACGATACCTTTAAGGCACTGGTACTATGGATTTATCTTTATGTATGTGAGCAGTCTATTTCATTCATGTGTGATTGTCTAATTAATTTATCAATCTTGTAGAACTTGTATCCTACTTGGTTTATGCATGTATCTTTTATGGACAAATGCTTTACACGAATATCTCATCTAATGAATGATAAGTGTTGAATGTGTATGTTTTATTTTGCAATAAACTCCTAGAAGTAGTTCTTTTGCTTAAAATAGTTTAAAGAGCCTTAGTATTTTTGTTAGGGACTACCCCCCTTGGCTTCACTAGGAGTTGGCCTAGACGGAGGAGTTGAGAATCAGGTGACAGCACCTTGACTCGAGACTTGCCCCCAAGGACACACTAAGTGGATTGAAGATTTCTTCCACGATAGCCCAAGTGTGTATAAGGCGGCAAGTGTGTATAAGGCGGCAACAGGGCCGACCTGTACCCTTTACATCAAAAATAGGGTTACAGGTAAGTCTGACTCTTCTACAATATAGCAAGGGATCTCATACACCCACTAGTGCTCAGCCATAGGGATGTCCACATCTCTATCTCACTGCGTCTCACAAGAGAATCACACTCACTAGTGCTCAGCCACTAGGATCATGTTCACCTGTGCTCAACCACAGGCACGTCCAACTCAACAGATTTCTTTCTCACTGCGTCTCAGAGGAGAATCACACTTACTAGTGCTCAACCACTAGGATCACGTTCACCTATGCTCAGCCATAGGCACGTCCAACTCAACAGATCTCTTTCTCACTGCGTCTCACAGGAGAATCATCTGGAGTATCACATCATCTCAACTCTTTGCACAGAGGAGACCAATACATCATTTCATCTATGTCTCAGAGAGAACGACACACCCAACCCATGGGCTTCCCCACACAGAGGCACACAACATTCCATCTTCGTCTCAGAGAGAAACCACACACCCAACTCATGGGCTTCCCCACACAGGGGCACACAACATTCCATCTTTGTCTCAAAGAGAAACCACACACCCAACTCATGGGCTTCCCCACACAGGGGCACACACCGTTCCTTCTCTATCTCAAAGAGGAACCACCCACCCATCTCATGGGCATACCCAACACATGGGCTTCCTCACCCCACACAAGGGGCACACGACGTTCTCCGTCTCAGAGAGGAACAACACACCCATCTCATGGGCACACCCAACTCATGGGCTCTCTCTCAGGCCGACTCACTCAGTTTGTGTCCTGGAGGATGTCTCACGCAGTTGTTATCATCAACATTTTTCACCCTCCAATTAGATCTGATATAACATAAAATTAGCGATGACAAAGATGCTAATTGTAGAAGAGAATTCCCTAAGTGTCATCGGAAAACCTCCTCTCTGTTCGGGTTGGTGCATGCCAACCTCAGGGGGGTGTCCCTAAGTACCTCGATGCTGATTTGAAATTCTGATTTTCTGCAATTAAACGACAGCCAAAAGTGTCTTGGACAGCGTCTAAAACTGACCAAAATGCTTAAAAAAAGATAACAAAAATCACTTAGAAGGATCCCTGCAGTGTTAGCATTAGAAAGATGGATAAATAAGAAAGAGAAAGTGCACTTTGTTATCACACAAGTTGTAGGTTGGGCAAATCCCAACCCAACCACTAAATGGTGACAACTAAGAGGTCACCTACCCATTGTCACCTTAGGAAGGTGTCCCTGTCACTTTAGAGGTGAGGTAGTCACCTCAAGGGGGATATCCCGGTGACCCTAGGGGGAATGAGATGGAGAAAGATGGAGATGGAGATGGAGATGAAGTCCCTGGAGGTCAAATGTAAACGGTATGAAGGTTTTGGAATGAAGTCTTGGGAAGGTTTAAGGTTTGACAAGTGAGTTGAGTGAGCTGCCAAGTGTGAATACCTTCCCGAGACACAAGGAAAACCAAGCATATAGTGTAATATGTTAGTTGGACAAGCAAGTTAAGCTTGTTGTCCCTAAAACGCAGCAACGATAAATGATATATATCAGCTCAATAAAGATAACAAAGGCTGCAAAATAAGTGCAAAGTGTGTGATAAATAAACAAGAGATAAAGCTAGTGAAAGCTAGCTCAACTCACCAATGATTAAGCAACAACTTTAGCACAAATAGCAATGTTGAAACAAGAGCTTACTGCAGAGATATTATCAGCCTTATGGCTGTAGAAAATTTGTTACAACAACAGTAAAATCAGCCACTGAAATCCGTAAAGAAACCACTCAAGAATTACCTTAAACCAAGTAGAACAAGTTGGCAAACTTTTCGCAAATTTTGATGGTTAAAGCACAAGTTATAAGTGACTTTATATTAGGGTTTCTGCAGTCAAGTTATCAGCCTTATGGTTGTAGCAAACCAAGTCCTATATCAGCAAAATTATCCAACACAAATCACTTGTAAGTGGCTCAAAGGATGCGCCTAGGTTAGTAGAGAGTTAGGGCAGAAATTTAGGCCTAGTCTAGGGATAGTTTAGGAGCTAGTTAGGGTTAGTTACCTAGGGTGAGTGCAGCCCTAATGGCTGTGTTGCCATTCTTATACACACTTGCAAACGTGAGCTAAGTCCTGCTCACTTAGTGTGTCCTTGGAGGCACAATGCCTAGGTTCAAAGCCCACGCTGTCACTTTGACTTG
>CBVK0101893408.1:0-11562 GCA_900067695.1 Picea abies
TATATATATATATATATATATGACATGCATTTTAATGAATCTTAAAACAATTAACACGGAGTTACTGCTACCATACATATTCAAATGGAATTGATAGTAAGTCCACATGCAACGGAACACCTGATACATTTCAAGAAACACAGACATGCATAACATACATAATTAAGCACATAAATGATACGTATATTTTAACTGGAGTAAAACCACCAACTGCGTGCAAACCTTACACGAACCTCCCATCCTTAGACCACACTGCCCATCATGCTCAGTAGTGGGTCACCCCCGAGCTAGGACTAAAATCCATTGGGCAAGGGAATTCTAGGCTTGGCAAGGACAACAAGGAAGTTGCACAAAACAACAGGAAGGATCTTTTATCCTAGGAGCCACTTACGCCCACAACCCACAGACCCTCATTCCCCACATGCATGCTCCACCCCATGAGGGTACACCTTCACTCATACAAGTCCATCAGCTAGTACACCTCCCTTACCTTGGGTTTCAGCAACAAGATGGACCATAAGTCTCAGAGTATTGTAGCTTCTATGGGACTCCCTTCCAGAATAACTCACTTCCCAACAAAATCTCTCACCTGGGAGAGTTTCTCAAAGGACTCACAAATTGCTTCTTCAATTCATCTCCTAAGCAATACTGCAACAACATTCATCTAACATACGGGTGACGACAGCAACAGGAAACAGTTATGAACATCGAAAATGGCAACAACCTAACGCTAAACACAACATGGCTCATGCGTATACAAATGTGTTCGACTTCACCGGACACACACGGAACAACTCAAGTATGACTGCAAGATTCCAAAGGTGTGTACTAGGTACAGAGGCGATGATGATGGAGATCTGGTTCAATGCGTGAATCTTTGGTCAATTGAGAAGGTGAAAAACCGCTAGAGAAATGTAAAGGGTCGTGAGGAAAATCGAAACTGGTCTAGACACAAGGATGGGAAGCAACGCCTGAATGGGAAGCCTACCCCCAATGAACTGGCTTCCTTAGCTATGAACTGCATGCACCCAGGTTGACACATGTATTTCTGAAGCCACATGAGTTCCACTTAGCACTTGTTAACTTTTTCCTAGGAACTTAGGACAACATGGCTTAAGTCAACCATAGCCTTTGGGAAATAATAATAAAATATTATTCTCTTAGAGGTAATCCCTTCTAGCTTAGCCCCTAGGCCTATACACTTAGCCCCCCTCCCTTACCCTAACCAGTCAATCTTATTCCCCCATAACTCTTCTTTGTGGTCGGTCTACACGCAACAATGTAATTTATTAATGCTGTGAGTACTTACATATACAAAATTAGGCTCATTGGCCTTGTCATTTGGCTCACCAGCCTAATAAACACATAAGTCTCTCATCTTATAACCACTTGGCTCACCAGCCTATAAACATAATTACAATTCAGTAGGGGCTCGGCCTTGGGGTATTACAATCCCCTCCCCTTATTTTTGCATTGTCCTCGGTGCAACTTATTTACACAACAACAACAAGATTTCCAAAATCTTCAAAATGACGCGGGTACTCTGCCCACATAGCATCTTCATGCTCCCATGTTGCGTCCTCAAGACCGTACTAGGTCCATTGGAATTTTACAAGCCCTATGGCTCAATTTCGGAGCTATTTTCTTTTCCGGTCTAGTATACGCATCAGATGCACCTGCAAGACACCTTCTTTTTCCACCTGAATCACATTCCAATCAATCACATGATTAGGATCAGGTATATACTTATTAAGCAATGAAACATGAAACGTAATATGTATAGTCATGGATGCAGGCAATGCAATCATATAAACAATTGGTTTAATCCTTTCTAGGATTTCAATGGCCCACAATATTAAGCTGGAAACTTGGAACGGTTTCCCAACTTCATGAAACTTATGTTGGCTTTCACTTTCAAGAAAAAATGATCACCCACTTTAAACTCCTTGTGCGTCTTGTTCTTATCAACATAACTTTTCTGCCTATCTTGGGCAGCCTTCAAATTCTTCTTAATCTTCAGCATTTGTTCTTCCATTTCCTTAAGCAACTTTGGCCCAACCACTTCCCTATCAGCTGGGTTATCCCAACTTACTAGGGTGTTTCACTTTCTACCATAAAGTGCTTCAAACGAGATCATCTTCAGTGATGTTTGATATCCATTGTTGTAGGTAAATTCTACCAAGTGTAGATAATATTCCCATTTATATGGTTTGTCCATCATGTACATCCTTAACATATCTTCTATCACTTGGTTTACTCTTTCTTTTTTTTTCATCTGACTTGGGGTGATAGGTTGTGCTGAAGTTTAGATTCGTTCTGAACCCTTTGAATAACCCTTTCCAGAATTTTGAGGTGAATTTTGGGTCTCTGTCAGACACAATTTTCTTGGGAATACCATGCAATCATGATACTTCCTTCATATAGGTATCAGAAACATTAGTTGCCTTGTGAGTAGTCTTCAATGGAATAAAATGGGCAACTTTCGTAAGCTTATCCACCACCACCATGATGGAATCATGTTGCTTGTCAGTTCTGGGCAATCCTGTGATAAAATCCATTGTCACCACTTCCCACTTCCACTCAGGAATGGGTAAAGGTGTTGGCATGTTTTCAGATAGAGGCAGAGTATGCGTGTTTGTCATTAATGGAAAATATCACAACCAACAACACAACGATGATCACATGGCAAGATCAGAAGAAAAACTCCATTTCGAGTATCAGAAGCTAAACTCTATTTCGGAGTTTCGAATACCAAGAGTTGGAAGTGTCGAAACAATTCATCACATAAATGCCAAAATGCCGAAATACCGGACCGTTGATCTGACTCCATTTCATAGTTTCAGATACCGAGAGTTGGAAGTGTTGAAACTCTTCATCAAAGAAATGCCGAAACATCGAAATGCGAAATGTCGAAATATCGGACCATTGATTTGACTCCATTTCAGAGTTTCAGATACCAGGAGTTGGAAGTGTCGAAACACTTCACCACAGGAATGTCGAAATTCGAAAAACACCTTTTGGTGTAGGTTTCGGATACCGGGAGTTGGAAGTGTCGAAACACTTCACCACAAGAATGTTGAAATGCGAAAAACACCTTTTGTTACAGGTTTCGGATACCGGGAGTTGGAAGTGTTGAAACACTTCACCACAGGAATGCTAAAATGTGAAAAACACCTTTTGGTGCAAGTTTCGGATATCGAGGGTTGGAAGTGTCGAAACACTTCACCACAGGAATGTCGAAATGCCAAAATGCGAAAAACACCTTTTGGTGTAGGCTGTGGTCACCGTCAGTGGTCATGTGAGAGGGAGGAGCTAACACCAAGCTAAGCTCCTTTTCGGCAATCGTAACATGAAGAGTTGAGACTCTTCACCACAGGAATGCCGAAATGCTGAAATGCAAAATGGAAAAATAAACACAATACCCTATGGATTTAATCCAACAGTGCTGGTTATTTGAGCATCTGATCGAAGGGCTATTTTTTATCTTCATGATTAACTATTCAGTTACAATTCAGTTAGCAGAACTGAATCATGGTTCTTGGATGGTTGGCGATTCAGTTGCTGAGGCGTTCTTTCCCAAAAAGATTCGAGTTGTAACCGAAGAGGAAGCGTATAAAAGAAACATGCCGTGACTGTGCGCGTGCGGCTGTGCCAAGTGAAAAATGAAATGAACCGTATAAAGGTAAAATTACAGTATGCGCAGTGGAAATAAAACACAGAGATGAGCAACAAAAGTTGAATATAACAGAATAGTGGAAGAGAGAAGAAAGTGCACATATAAAATATGCATATCTGTGAGAAGAAGATAAATTTGAGGTGTGCATGCTGAGACATAGGATAAGATCAAAAAGTTGAAGAGGATGCAAGAAGGGATACACTGATGCAGGAAGAGCAGAGCGGCATAGCTGAACATTGATAAGCCTGATAAGAAAATGAAAACTATTGAATCATTATAATAAATTCACAGAAAGAAAAGCTTTATATTCCAGGGTGGTTGGGAGGTGCTAGGGAGGACTGTTGTCCTCAGAGGTTCAAGTGGGTGCTTGAACATAGGGATTTGTATCTTCCATCAGGTTGTAGCCAGAGAAACTAGGGTGGTAGGGTCGTGCAAGGGAGAACAAGTGCTCTATGTTATACAGGTTGGAGCCTGTGTAGCTGGAAGTTGGTGCTTCCATCCATTTGGTGCTGGAACACTCAGGGAGTTGGTGCTTCCTTCTAGTGGGTGCTAGAGAAACCAGAGAGTTGGTGCTATCAAACAAGTTGGTGCTTGTATAAGTGGAAGTAGGTGCTTCCATCTAGTCGGTGCTGGAACACTCAGGGAGTTGGTGCTTCCTTCTAGTGGGTGCTAGAGAAACCAGAGAGTTGGTGCTCTCAAACAAGTTGGAGCTTGTAAAACAGAGGTAGTAGCCTCACATTGAGTTGGTTCTCAATTATAGATGATGTACAGAACTTAAAATACTGCGTATCATTTCGAAGAAGAAGATTGAATGGACTTGCAGAAGCTGAGTTTGTAAAGGTGATGCATCTTCAAACTGCCAAAGAAATGTGGGATAAACTTATTAGTAGCTATGAAGGAAATGAGAAAGTAAAAGATGCCAAACTTCAAACATTTAGGTTGAAGTTTGAACAAATAAAGATGAATGAAGATGAAATAGTTAGCAAGTATTTTTTAAGAGTTGGAGAACTTGTGAATGCCATGAAGGGTCTTGGTGAGAAGTTTGAAGAATCAATTTTAGTTCAGAAGATTTTAAGATCTTTGCTTGATAAATTTAATCCAAATGTCTCTGCAATAGAAGAACTAAATGATCTTAAAAATCTATCCATTGATCAACTCCTAGGAACTTTAACTGCATATGAAATGAGAATCAACAAAGATAAATCCATTACTAGAGAAGCATCTTTTAAAGCAGACAAGAATATTGATTCAGATTTAGATGATATCGAGGCAAAATTTGTGAGAAGGTTAAAGAAAGGATCAGGAAAATATAAAGGCACGCTTCCCTTCAAATGTTTTAATTATGGTAAGATAGGTCATTTTTCATCTAAGTGTCCCCATCAGAAAAAGGACTAGAACTCTGATGATGAAAAGAAGTACAAATTCAAGAAATATAGTAAGAAGAAAAGTTTATGTGCAAATAATGAAAATTCCTCAGAAGACATAGATAGTGATTCATCATGTGAAGACAAAGTGAATGATTTTATGCTTATGGCTATGGGAGATATTGATGATGAACACACAGGAGGTGAAATGGATGATGAAGAAGTTGTGGTGGATATGGAAGGTGAATTAATCAGTACTTTGGAAGAAATTGACAGACTCAGATGTAAGAAGAGAAAACAAAAACAATTGTTGAAGTAGTTTAAATTGAATGTTGAAAAACCTGATGAAAAATTTTATCTACTAAAACAACAGTTGTCAGAGAAGAAAATGAGGTGTAAAGATTTAGAAGAAGAGATTGTAAAAAACAGAAAAGAAATGGAGAAGTTTAAGGGATTGTATCACCAAAATCTGCCAAGTATTAAAGCCTCAGAAGGATTAACCTCCATTCTAAATCAGCAAAGAAACCCAAAGTTGAAAGATGGATTGGGGTATGAAGAAGGATCAAGTAGTGATCATCCAAGTAATACAAAACCTATCAAGTTTGTCAAATCCTCAAACATTGACAACAGTCACTTTGTAGAAACAAAGAAAGAAAATCATCCACCAAGAAGGAATGAAAGAAAAAGTACCAGAACTGAATCTGTAGATCAGAGAGATTATCGACATGAAAGAAATCGACCTCCTCAAAGAAGACAGAATTTTTCAAGGTACAAAGGTTTTTTTATGGTTATTGTTTTTTTCTGCTCTAATTTTGGTCACAAAGCTATAAATTGTTCTTTAAGAATTAGATATGAACAATCAAGATATTCAACGAATAACCATCTTCCACAACAAAGATCGAGACAACCAAGCAACAAACAACCTCAGACTATAAATCATGCGATGGTTGGAAAAATGACGCAGGTTAAACATAACGATAGTTATGAGCATAACAATCGTTATGATCTTCTATTTAGTGAACCAGAATGTTACATCTGTCATAACTATGGACATAAAGCTGCAGATTGTCGCTTAAGGAATTACAAGCCAGATTTGATCCCCACTGCTGAAAATGTCAAGGTTTGGAAGAAGAAAGCATATGACAAGTGTGGACTAGTGTTATCAGCCCAAAGACAAAAGAATCCCTAGTATATTGACAATGGATGTTCCAAATATATGACTGAAGACAAAAGTAAGTTTCTAACTCTAAGTGAAAGCAAATCAGGGAATGTAACTTTTGGAAATGATGCACCAGGAAAAATAAAAGGTAAAGGAATGGTAAGTTTGAGTAATGGCAAAGGGAAAGCTTAAGATGTGTTGTTTTTAGAAGGTCTGAAACATAATCTGCTTAGTTTCAATCAAGTCTGTGATCGAGGATGTGAAGTCGTTTTTACCTCGAAAGACTGTAGAATAAAATCTGTGAATTCAGGACAGCTAGTTGTAAAAGGGATAAGAACAGAAAACAATGTCTATGTGTTAAAAAAAGAAAAATAAGAATGTCACTTAAGCAAGTATGATGAAATTTGGTTGTGGCATAGGAGACTTGGACACCTAAATTTTGATCATATAATCAAGCTCAGAAACAATGGGGCGGTAAAAGATCTTTCGAAGATATCAAAGCCATACGAATCTGTTTGTAAAACCTACCAGATAGGAAAGCTTACTCGCACTCAGTTCAAATCTAAAAACTTTCCTTCAATAGAAAAACCTCTCCAATTAGTACATATGGATTTATGTGGACCATCAAGGAAAGAAGGTACAGGAAAATAAAATTATTTTATGTTGATTATTGATGATTATTCTAGACTAACATGGGTTGATTTTTTGAAGGAAAAATCCAAAGCATTTGAAAAATTCAAAGTGTTTAAGGCTCTGACTGAGAATCAAATAGGAAAAAGATTAAAAGCAGTAAGGTCTGATAGAGGAGGAGAGTTTAGTTCATGCAACTTCAAAGAGTTCTGTGATAAACATAAGATCAAAAGAGAGTACACAATTCCAAGGACTCCACAGGAAAATGGAGTTGTTGAGAGGCATAATAGATCAGTACAACAAATGGAAAGATCAATGATGAATGAAAGGAACATACCTCAGACATATTGGGTAGAATCAATTCATACATCCATTCATATCCTTATCAAAGCTCATCTTAGGCCACACAGTGACAAGACTCCTTATGAACTATGGTTTGGAAGACCTGCTTCAATCAAGCATTTTAAAGTCTTTGGGAGTAAATGTTATATCAAGAACAATGATGGAAATAATGGAAAATATGATGAGAGGGTTGATGAAGGTATATTCTTGGGTTATGCTACAAACAATAAAGGGTACAGATGTTACAATAAGAGACTGCATAAACTTCTTGATTGTATATACATAAAAGTTGATGAAAAAATCTCGGTCAGAAATGTAAGCAGTGTTGAACCAAGCACAGAAGATATAGTTGAAGATGAAGATGAATAGGTCCAAGGATCAGAAAGGGAAGAATCTGAATCAGATGAAGATACGAATACTCAGGCTGACACAAATCAATAGAAAGAAGCAAAATCACCTTTCATAATTGTTAGAAAGAATCATCCTGAAAATCAGATAATTGGAGATATAAATAAAGGAGTTCAGACAAGAAGGAAATTGATTAAAGACTCAGAACAATCTCATGTTTCTTTTTTATCTATGACTGAACCGAAAAATTTTGATGAAGCCAGCCAGCATGATGATTGGATTAGAGCAATGAATGAAGAGTTTGATCAGATTGAGAAGAACAATACTTGGGATCTTGTCCCTATACCTGAAGATAAGAATGTAATAGGTTCCAAATGGGTGTTCAAAAATAAAATGAATGAAAAAGGACAAGTTGTTAGAAATAAAGCCAGATTGGTCTATAAAGGGTATGCACAAGTTGAAGGTTGGGACTTTGATGAAACTTTTGCACCAGTGGCAAGATTGGAGGCCATCAGAATGTTCCTTGCATATTCATGCCATAAGAACTTTAAAGTGTATCAGATGGATGTTAAGTCATATTTTCTTAATGGAGATCTAGAGGAAGAAGTATATATGGAGCAACCTGAAGGATTCTCATTGACAGATAATCCTAATTATGTTTGCAAGCTGAAGAAGGCCTTATATGGACTGAAACAAGCACCACGAGCTTGGTATTATAGACTGGACAAAATTTTACAAGACAAAGGGTTCAAGAAAGGTATTGTTGACAACAATCTCTATATTAAGTCTGAAGATGATAATTTACTAGTTGTTTTGGTTTATGTAGATGATATTATTTTTGGTTGTACTAATGAATCATATGTCCAGTGGTTTGATAACTCTATGCAAACAGAGTTTGAGATGTCCTTGATAGGAGAACTGTCATATTTTCTTAGCTTACAAGTAAAACAGAGTTCTGCAGGAATTTTTATATCTCAAGAAAAATATTTGAAAGAGATGTTGAAAAAATTTCAGATGGAGGATTCCTCTCCTGTTAGTACACCTATGGTGCTTGGTTGCAAGATCAGTAAAGATGATATGTCACCCGATGTTGATCAAAGGACATACCGATCAATGATAGGCAGTCTTCTATACATCACATCATCTCGTCCTGATATAATGCAAGCTGTTGGAATGGTAGGTCGTTATCAGTCAGCTCCTAAAAAAAGTCACTTGGTAGTTGTCACAAGGATATTCAAATACTTGAAGGGAACAATGACTTATGGTCTATGGTATCCCGGAAATTAGAATTTTCAGTTAACTGATTATTCAGATGCATATTGGGCAAACTGTGTTGATGAGAAAAAAATAACTAGTGGAGGAGCATTCTTCCTGGGTGACTTCTTAGTAGCATGGCTTAGTAAAAAGCAAGGATCTATTTTCTTTATCAACTACAGAAGTAGAGTACATTGCTGCTGCTACTTGTTGCACTCAGATTTTATGGATGATACAAACTCTTGCAGATTTGAAGGTAACTTACACTAATCCCATTCCACTTCACTATGATAACACCAGTGCCATAAGTCTCTCTAAGAATCTTGTACTTCATTCAAAATCTAAGCACATACCAATAAAATACCATTTTCTCAGAGAAAAAGTTAAAAACAAAATTGTTCAGGTGAATTATATTCCTTCCACAGAACAAATAGCTGATATCTTTACTAAGTCGTTAGCAGCGACCCCTTTTGGATATCTTTGTCAAAAGTTGGGGGTTATAACTTCTTTCATCTAATCTGTACACTTGGTCAGGGGGAGTACTTATTGAATATCTGTTGTATTTCTAAGCTGCTCATAGTTGACAGGGGGAGTATGTACTGCAACAGCTCAGGGGGAGCATGTCTCTTCTTTGACATTGATGTCAAAGGGGGAGAAAGTGTGGTAATTTCAAAGATGCTACAATGGTATAATTGGATGTTCTTCAAGGGGTTGAAAAAGTGTGGTAAATTTCAAAGATGCTACAGTGGTATAATTGGATGTTCTTCAAGGGGTTGAAAAAGTGTGGTAATTTCAAATATGCTACAATGGTATAATTGGATGTTCTTCAAGGGATTGAGGGGTTTCCATCAATGCCAAAGGGGGAGATTGTTGGCATGTTTTCAGACAGAGGCAGAGTATGCATGTTTTCCATTGATGGCAAAGATCACGACCAACAACACAATGATGATCGCATGGCAAGATCAGAAGCGAAACTCCATTTCAGGTATTAGAAGCTAAACTCTATTTCGGAGTTTCAGATACCGAGAGTTGGAAGTGTCGAAACACTTCATCACAGAAATGTCGAAACATCGAAATGTGAAACGTCGAAATACCGGATCGTTGATTTGACTCCATTTCGAAGTTTCGGATATCAAGAGTTGGAAGTTTCGAAACTCTCCATCACAGAAATGTCGAAACATCGAAATGCGAAACGTCGAAATACTGGACCGTTGATATGACTCCATTTCGAAGTTTCAGATACCGAGAGTTGGAAGTGTCGAAACACTTCACCACGGGAATGTTGAAATGTCGGAATGTCAAAATGCGAAAAACACCTTTTGGTGCAGGTTTCGGATACTGGGAGTTGGAAGTGTCGAAACACTTCACCACAGGAATGCCGAAATGCGAAAAACACCTTTTGGTGTAGGTTTCAGATACCGGGAGTTGGAAGTGTCAAAACACTTCACCGTAGGAATGCCAAAATGCGAAAAACACCTTTTGGTGCAAGATTCGGATACTGGGAGTTGGAAGTGTCGAAACACTTCACCACAGGAATGTCGAAATGTCGAAATGCGAAAAACACCTTTTGGTGTAGGTTGTGGTCACCATCAGTGGTCATGTGAGAGGGAGGAGATAACACTAAGCTAAGCTCTTTTTCAGCGATCATAACATGAATAATCGAGACTCTTCACCACAAGAATGCTGAAATGTCGAAATGAGAAATGGCGAAATAAACGCAAGACCCTGCAGATTTAATCCAATGGTGTTGGTTATTTGAGCATCTGATCGAAGGACTATTGTTGATATTCATGATTAACTGTTCAGTTACGATTCAGTTAACAGAACCGAATCATGGTTCTTGGACGGTTGGTGATTCAGTTGCTAAGGCGTTTTTGCCCAAGAAGATTCGAGGTGTAACCGAAGAGGAAGTGTATAAAAGAAACACGTTGCGATTGTGCACGTGCGGCTGTGCCGAGTGAAAAATGAATTGAACCATAGAAAGGTAAAATTATAGTATGCGCAATGGAAAGAAAACACAGAGATGAGGAACATAAGTTGAATATAACAGAATAGTGGAAGAGAGCACAAAGTGCACATATAAAAGATGCATATCTGTGAGAAGAAGATAAATCTGAGGTGTACATGCTGAGACAGAGGATAAGATCAGAAAGATGAAGAGGATTTAAGAAGGGATACATTGATGCAGGCAGAGCAGAGTGGCATAGTTGAACAATGATAAGCCTGGTAAGCAAATGAAAACTATTGAATCACTGTAATAAATTCACAAAAAGAAAAGTTTTATATTCCAGGGTGGTTGGGAGGTGCTAGGGAGGATTGTTTTCCTCAGAGGTTCAAGTGGGTGCTTGAACACATGGAATTGTAGATTCCATCAGGTCACAGCCAGAGAAACCAGGGTGGTAGGGTGGTGCAAGGGAGAACAAGTGTTCTTTGTTATACAGGTTGGAGCCTGTGTAACTAGAAGTTGGTGCTTCCATCCAGTTGGTGTTGGAACACTTAGGGAGTTGGTGCTTCCTTCTAGTGGGTGCTAGAGAAACCAGAGAGTTGGTGCTCTCAAACAAGTTGGTGCTTGTATAAGTGGAAGTAGGTTCTTCTACCCAGTCAATGTTGGAACAATCAAGGAGTTGGTGCTACCTTCTAGTGGGTGCTAGAGAAACCAGAGAGTTGGTGCTCTCAAACAAGTTGGAGCTTGTAAAACAGAGGTAGTAGCCTCACATTGAATTGGTGCTCAATTATATATGATGTACAGAACTTAAAAGATTGCCTATCATTTAGAAGAAGAAGAGGTT
>CBVK0101893421.1:0-11554 GCA_900067695.1 Picea abies
ATACTATCCATTCATGGGTGTTGTATATGCATGTGCATTGTCCTTCATGTCCAAATACCTTTATCAATATTGTGGTCCAAAACCCATGACTAGGGTTGACATCAATGACACCAACCAATCTTCCAACAACAACAACAATAAACTAATATATGCAAGCTTTGATCAATGGGTTAGTACTTCATTTAAATTAATGACTATCTGATAAACATATAAGCAATTTGACAATAAATATTGACGAAGTCAATGTTTATAAATAACAATGAAAATTGTCACTTCACCAATAAATACTGTAACAATATGGCATTCAAAGTAATAAATAAACACTCCATTTAATTTATGCCCTTAATCATCATTCAATTGCTTATAAAACAAAACGTTTTCTGCACAAAGGTGTTAATAACAGGGGACGACGACAACATATAGGGTTAGAAGGTTAGTTCTAGGCTAGGGTTAGTTAGGCTAGGATTTAATTCAAAGCATTGAGAGTTTTTTGTTATAAAGGTCACTTCAGTGCATGAGGTCTCTTTAGATAAGTGCCTTAGGGTTAATGTAGTCAAATAGTGGAAGACGTAAGAGCTAAAGGAGGGAAAGGTAAGTAGGTCAAGGACTAGAGGGAGAGGCTTTAGAGTGTTGCTAGAGCAAGGCCCCAAAGTCAAAACCCTAGGGGAGAGAGGCTCACCTTGGTGTAGGTGAACTAGGCCTCGATGCTCTCTCCTCCTTCCTTAACTCAATGTCAAAAATGACTAGCTGAAAGATGAGGCATAAAACCAAGACTGGAGGGTTTGATGAAGCAAGGTGTTTCTACAGCAAGGTGTTTTTAGCAAACCCTAAAGAAAATAGTCCTTAAGTGTAGTAGACATAGGATTAAGGCATCTCTCTCTTCTTAGATTATAGATAGTACCACTAGCAATAAACAAAGAGAGAGAGAGAGAGTGTAGCAACGACTGGGTTCTCTTCTTCTTTAATGGCTGGAAAATTCTCTCAAAGGAAACATGAGACAAGGACCTACTTGTGTGCTTGTCACGTAGGGTTTTATTCAGCAAAATTTATAAACATATGCAAGAAATGAAACTACAACCATTCATTAAAGAAGTTTTGCAGAAAATTACTTACATATAACCAAGAAATATCAATGCAAACCCTAGTTGTAACACCTTCCTTCAAGAGAAATGCCAAGATATGCCAAAATAATCCTCCTTCAACAAGTGCGCATCACTAAATAAACCAATAACCCAAGAGAGGGTGCAAATTCCAGGCCTCCTTATGGAGTGAGTAAGTTTTGATGAAAAAATGAAGGTGAAAATCCTTCATTTATACCATTCCATGACCTAATTTTACATTTTAGGTCATGTAAAAAGGCCGACAAGGCCAAAATACTAAAATCATATTGTTTTACATTAAATTGTCAAATTAAAACCCTAATCAAGCTGAAAAGAGACATGAAGCCCCTCCAAAGGAGAAATTAGCCCCTTTTAGGGAAAATGAGGCATCCTGGAGCAAAACGTTAGCCCTCCTTGGGCTCCTCCATCGTGCCACGCATGCCAATACTGCCCAGTATGCCTCACAAGACGTCCAATGGGCTGGATGATGTCATGGTCATCAAGGGTGACATCCTAAGACTTCCAAGGCCAACGTTCCACTTAAAGAGGGTCAATCCCCCTAGGTCAAGCTCTGCCAAAGTGCCTCTGGTGGAACATCCTCTCCTTCTCTGGTGCAAAGCCCCTGATCCATCTTTATCCTATTTCTGCCCCCTGATGGGGTCTCAACATTCATCTGATGGGATCTTCAGCCCCATGGAGGTTCGAACTTATCATATCCCCATGTGTACCAATCCAAAATGGTACTTGTCTGTCAGGCATGGTCCTGCACATCAAAAGCTATGCCCTCCATGGGCTCATCAATCACAGGGATCATAGCAATGTCAATCACCTCTAATCATCAATATTATTAAACATGTGCATAAAATCCCTAATACATCAGTTAACAGCTCAAAGACGTTACACAAACCTATAATACAAGTCTGGAGAAAAGGACAAGGCGTCCAATTGGGCTAGTGTCCACTTGAAAAGGGAAGTTCCCAAAAGAGACCTCATCCAAGCCATGTAAGTGGGTGACGTGGTTAGGGGAAGTCCAAGCATATGGTGCAATGAGGGAAAAGGATGCAAGAAATGTTACCTATGGGTGCCTTTGTTAGAAGGGGAGCTGTACATGTCCTGGATGCATTTTTTCCAAGCCCATTCTTGCCTTTTATTGTTATTGTTTTCATTGTTTTATCTTTTATTGCTTTTCCTTTTTTTGTTCAAGAGCTAATCAGGGGACACTACCCTGGCATGGTGACTAGTGGTGGCAGAGTTACTCACAAGTACTTTCACAGAAATGAGAAGGCTGTCTCATGATGAGACCCCCTTTTCCTTGGCTATGCAACCAAGAGTCACTGCTTTGGCATGGTAACCAGCTGGTGGCAATGTCATACTGCTAGGTATCCATGGACCTAATAGGTTGGCTCGTGATGAGGCCCCCTATCCTCTGGTTAGGTCTTGTTTTTTTTTTTTTGGGTCCCTCTTGTTTCTTGTTGAGAAGCCTTTTATTTCTTTCTCGGGGATCCTTGGGCGAAACATCTCGAGGTTTCATTTTTAGGCTTTTATCTTTTACCAACTTGTTTTTACCTTCTGGGACTTTAGCCCCTTCTTCCCACGAGATAAGGTGTAGTCCTGAAAATAGGTCAACCGGTGCCTTGACAAGTGGAATGGGATAAGTGAGTAGGAAACAAGATGAAACAGTGGTGCTATGATGGGAGAGGACGATGGATTTTTCAGAAATCCCCCCAGTGAAAAACCAAAACCTACAGACACAGGCTTGCTAGGGCACCGTGTCAATCCCCCCAAACATGGTCAATTGGGAAAGTGTGAGATCCAATCTATTGTTAGAAATAAAATGAATCAAATGCATACATTGAATGGTTTTGATGATTAAAGTGACACATACCATGATACCTAGACTAATTACCTCATGGAGCAAGAACCTTCTCTGACACAAGACCAAGCCGATGGTGATGGATGCTACTGTTGTTGACAAGATAAAAATGGTGGAAGAAAGAAAAGGTAGGCCCTCCAGGACCATGCTAAAGTCAATCCTTCTCTTGGTACTCCATGTCAGGGACCTATGGGCCTCAAGACATGATCTCCTAGTTATCCCTGAAAGTGGGGGATAACACATACAACACCAACTATATGGATGTGTACCTTGATTATGGAGTTATACACAACAAGGCATTTAATCTATAAGAATGTGGTTTTTCTACAAGGCCACAAAAAAAAAAAATATCTTTAAAAACATTTTCAATCATCCTATGATCAAGCTTTTTATAGTTAAAAAGTCTAAAAAGGAATGTAACATGGAGACATTGGAATTAAGAATTTTTGTTGGTTGAGAAAATGAATATATGTATACACACATCTAAGAAACAATGATCAAGCAAACCTCATAAACATATTTGTAATGAAGGATGCCTTTGATGTTCAATGGTGAATGGGTAAGCAACAATAAGTATAATTTTTCATAGCACTAGCAAAAGGTTAGAAAAAAAAATTTAAAACAAAATCCATTAACTAAAATAAAAAATTAATAAAAAAATTAAAATTTAGTGATAATTTTTTCAATATTTTTTTTAGACAAAAGGTTAAATTGTCATTAGGGACAGTATCAAATATTATGTATGGAAATATGGTTAGATGCTACTTAAAATCACACGAATCCATTATTATAACTACATCGGTGAGAGTACCCGATACTAGCTTTAGTTTTTTTTAAATACTATTTAGGCTGTGTTGATTGACGTTTATGAAACATCGTCAATGAGAAGGAAAGATTTGGTCTGGGGTTGTCTATTTAACCTAAGTCATTTGGTATAGTCTACCCTGACAGGTTTTATGGCTTCGTTAACCAACGAAGATCCTAAAACAACTAAAAGATGCAGACTAACTTAAGATACAACTCTAACAATCAACACTTTAATTACAAATTGTTAACTAACAATGTTTATGTACAATAGCTATATACAATTTACAAGTTTTAAGCAAAGCCTTGTGAAAATAATTGTTTTCAACTAATGGATCAAAATGAGAAAATAAAGGAAACTGTATTTTTACTATAAATGACAAACTAATAAACAATGATTGAATAAGATTGTAAATGATAAAATGATAACGGTCAAAGAATTTAACGTTTAAATGATGCAATAATTATTCATTCGCAAATAAACAAATTAAACAAAATATAAATTAACTAACCTGATGTTGATCAATAGTACTAAGCTAGATTCGTCTCTCTGTATTTGTATAAACTCCTCTTAACCTATGTCAAGTGTAAACCTATGACAAAGGAAAGCATAATACTTCCTAAAGAAACTCAAAAAAGTCTTTTATATTCCGAAACGAGTTTATGATGACAAAATAAAAACGATTATATATCATGTGACTTTAGAATGTTCACATAACTGAAAATGAAAGAAATTCCAATCCTCGATAAATGGTGTTACCAACTATCTAGTATCAGATCTAAACTCAAAATACTTGAAGAAATGACCAGCCACAGATATTAAAGGAACCAAAATATAAGGAACCATATAAATGAAAACATAACATGAAAAATTATATGCAGAATAGTCTAAAGCTAGTTCAATACAAATAAAGTTTCATATTCAGAAATTATATGAGAAACAATATTAACATTTCACAATCTACAAAAAGACAAAAGCCAAAGAGTAAATTGTATCCCATATAACTTTAGTATAATAAGTTCATCATAAGGCACAAAATAAATTTTTAAGATAATAGACTCTTAAAGATTGAAAAAATTAATACAAAAATGATAGCAATTAACCATGTATTGATAAAACAGACTAAAACTAATTTAAATTAATACATAGTCAATTACTTAAAGAATATGAAGATATTATAATGAAAACAAAACTATTTTACTCACAGGACAAAAGCCATTAAGCAACCTGAAATTCCATATTCTTCTTTGAAAATACTTGTCCATTCTCCCAAAGATTCCAACCATCCCTTACATTTGAAAAGAAAAAAGTTTACAAAAGATATAATATACAAAAAAGAAAGGGTAAAAATCATGATCTCAATTTCCTGGATCCCTTTGGCTCTCAACTTTCTCATATATTTATACAATAAATGAATAGTATGAGAGTCACTAATAATTTTCGCCACCTGAAATTTGCCTTGTAAAGAGAGACAAATATTTCTCGAATCATGCATTTGTTTGAGAAAATTGTCGCACGTAAGCTAAATGGGTCCATTCTACAGATGGGTTTTCAACCGTTTCTTTAGATTCCTTACGGTTTGGCTGAAACAAGTCCCGAAAAATCGTCTGTATGTTCTTGAACACATTTCCAAATCTTATCTCTTGTTGCTCATAATTTATTTGCAACAATCCAATATTATTTTGGATCAATTATCTTGAATGTATTTAGATAACAAAATCAATCCATGATCAGATCTGTACCAAATAACTGATAATAGAAACTCGTGAAACAAAAAAAAAACAAATTAATAACCTAAAAATTGTGAATAAAACAAAATCTAGAACAATAAAATTAAAATGAATTTAAAGTAATTATAAGTTCTAAACAAACATTGTTTATATTTTCCTTTCAAATATGATCTTAAAATTCTAGAAGATTCAAGTTGATGGAGAGGAGAAAAATATTAATTTTGGGTTTTCACAAAATCAAACATATGATATATATATATTGAAATGAGACGCAAACTGAAAAAATAATTTAGGGTGAAATCATGAAGATTGGTTACACTTTTGCTTGTTTTATGAGGAAAAAATGTATTTTCACAAGTTCTTCAACTTTCGGCATACAAAAATATTTTTTTTATTTAGAATTTCACTTTACAATAAAAACAAAACTTGTGAAGAATTTTGTTAGCTTTTCAATGACTATTTTTCAAATTTATTTTTTCATGATTTGATATGTCAATTTCACAATTGTTTAATAGTATGTTCCTTAAACATCAAAGGAATGATAATGAATTACTTTTTCCTACAACAATGTATCTATTATTAAACTTATGTTTTTAAGAAACGAAATATACTGCAACAATCTATAAAGATTGTATTTTATTATGACTATAATTTTGAATCTAACGGATGAATATTATAATTTCTAGAGTTTTTTGAAGTTGACCAAGCTAAAAATGTTGCAGATTTTAAACACATGTTTTTATACACCTTGTATCTATCTTAATTTTTACTTAAAACTAAAATATAAATATACCCTTTTGAAAAGAAGAGTTTAAGGATTATGAATATATATTTTTCCAAATTTTTCACTGTATATTTTTAGAGATACTGATATTTCATTTCACCGAATCATAATGTCTGCTGAAAATATTATGTAGTGTTTTTTTTTTTTAAATTAAATTAAATTAGATAAAAATAAAGAAAACGAAAACAAATTATAGTAATTGAAAGTAGATTCGATTTTGGAAATGTTGGTGTCATTTTTGAAACCAAATTCTCAATATTTGTAGGAGTCTGCAACCTCCGAAGTTCATGTAATCTTGGGGCAATTCTCTGGTTTTTGTTTTCAGTCCCAATTTCATGTTTTCGGTCGAAATAATCTTTCAATCGAAAAACTATTATTTCAGCTGAAAGACTAAAATCTAACAAAAACCGTCAAAACTGAACGATTTCCAAGGTTTTCGGCCCCAAAAACCTTCTTTCTGTCGAAAGGCTGTTGAGAGAATTCCATCGGTTGGAAAAAATGAAAAGACACGTCATATCGTTTCATTTCGCGCCAAATTGTATAAATAGGTTTCCGGCTGAACACATTTAACACAATTCATCGGATGGACAGACATATATGAGCTCAGGGATAAGGATTTCAAAGCATTTCTATTACTGATTGCAGCTGTATTCTTTTCTTTTTTTATTTCTTACCTTTGTTCCATAGGCTTAATCAAAGGATCGATATCGATACATGATGGTTTTCTAGGGCACTTAAACAAAGTTTCAAATCATCTTTTTGGTTTTTGTTGAATAAGGTAATTGATGTTTGTTCAAATTTTTATTGGAATAACAATTTATATGTTGAAAGATAAATGTTGAGCATTTTTTCAAGGTGAAGTCTTTGTTGAACATATCTTTTACAGATAACTATAAAAGTCATGGGAAACAAAAGTTTGCGCAAGAGAAAATTTGATCACACTCGAGATGATACTCGCCAAATCGAATAAAGGATAGAGCTTTATTGGAGAAAGAAACAAGAACATGTAAATATTGAAGAAAGAAACAATGATAATGTTAATAGAGATTTTCAACAAGAAGAAGTTCAGCTAGGTATGCATGCACATATGATGATCGAGCACACGAAACGCATTGGGACTGTATTCAAAAAGTACATAATTCAAAGTATAGAATTCAAATTTAAAATATTGTAAATAATATAATTGATTGTAATTACAATTTGATGTTTTTCAAAAAGCATAAAATGATTTGTCTCATAATGTTGAAGATGACTTTGAAACCAAAATTGAAGCAGAAGGCGTTGAAATTGAAATTGAAGAAGAAGACGTTGAAACCAAAATTGAAGCAAGAGATGAATCACCTATAGGTATGTACATAACTTTAGATAAAACAAGATGAAAACTCAAGTATATATAATTTAGTGAATTTTTGTTCGGGTTATGTTTTTTAATATAAACTTTAAATTGAAATATGCAGGAGAATCTATCAACATTCATGGTGAAATATTAGAAAATGTTGATACTGACAAATTTGGGAAGAAAAAAGCTAAAAATTAAATAAGATATCGAACTAAGAATATGTATAATATTTTTTTCAAAGATGAATCAGTAATAATATAAGATCAACTTTTACTTTGTCCAATGAAGTCAAGAAAGTTAAAAGAAGCTACATCATTATTGGGTATTCAAAAGTCGACAAAGGATACAAAGTTGAAACAGAATGTCTTTAAAAATATAGCTAGTTTATTAAAATATTTTGGAAAGCCGTGAAAAAAAGATGTATGTGTTGCACATAGAGCGATACAAACAACAATTGTTTCATCTAGAAATATAAAATATCGTTTGACACGACACATGACAAAAACGATGGGAACGCCAAGAAAACATTGCACAAACATAGAAAATTTCGATTGCAAATAGATGTAAATGATGAATTGGTTTGTTGGACATTGATTTCTAGACAACCCTACAAAAAAAGACTTGCAGAAAATGTTAAAGAATTGGCCTGTAATTGTTGGTTGGAAGAATCTCGTGTTTCACCACATACAAGGGATGTGTTGCGATGAAGAATAACATGAAAACAATATGAAGAGCATCCAAAACATATATTTCCAATGGCACAAATAGAGTTGTTAAATAAGTTCAAAGAAGAGCACAAAGAAGTTAAAATTTCCATTAATACATTTGTGCAACAAAAACCATGGTTTGTTAGACCCATTATTGTCCGTGACACTTGTTGTTGTCATTATCATGTGGAATTTGAGTTGTATTACGACACTTTTTTGGATTTTGGTAAAACTTTATGGTCAGGTTCACCTCCTCCTTCCACATTCCGTGTTTTTATATCTGAAATTCTAAGTGAAAGAGAAGATGACGATTTATTTTACAAAAAAAAATGTGTTGGTGAAAAGAAATGTGATTGTTGTGGAAATCTAAGTTTCTTTCATTCAAAGTATCATATTGATATGAATGATCAATCAATTTCTAATATAAGAGTCAATTGGAAGAGATATGAATATATGAATAGCAGGGTTCCACATTATTCAAATGTTATTTCCAAAAGGATTGATTTGAAGGTAGATAAAATCTGTGTGATAGATTTTTTGAAGAAGTTTGAGGAAGAAATCTATAAATACACCAAGCATTAACATAGAGCTCAATGGAAAGATCTACAATTCAAACAATCCCGTGAAGTGTTTCCACCAGGAACAATTTTGTCTATAGTTGATTTTGCAGAGAATTACACATTCACTGCATAAAAATAAATACAGATCGAATATTATCATTCTGATCAAGTCACGAATGATAATATTATCATTCTAAATTTTATGATTTATTGAAAGAATGCAAAATTAGATTCAATCGACATTGGATATGGTTAGATGGGTGTGTGAGTAAGTTAAAATCTTCACGATCATTCTATTGGTTATGTCGCCTTCATAAAAAATTAAACATTACACATTGTTGGAATTTTTTTGAGACTGGTCATGGAAAAGGAGAGCACGACAGTGCAGGGACATGTATAAAATGATCACTTTGAAGGTATTAGCTAAACCCTCATGTCGATCGATTTGAATCCATGGAACAAGTTGTTGAATGGTGCAAAATGGCGGTAAGCCATGAATATAATCCATGAAGGGATATGCGCAGGTGTGTCTATATATAAATGTTACATGTATGTACACAAGATATATAAATTTGAACGTGTTCAAATTTATATTCAATCTTCAATCATTTTCTTGAGAGATTTCAAATTAACAAGTTCTTTGTAATGTACCCCAATTTACCCAAAAAAATAAAATAAATTATTAGTATGTTTGGGAAACATTACTTCTCCTAGTCTTAAAACAATGAAGTTATTAACGACAATTGAACTACTATGAACCTCCTTCTCTTATTTAATAATTGAATTTGGCATCACCTTCCATCTTATTAATAGACACAATACAATTATATCTATTCATTTATGGCAATAGAGGACTTTTAGTCCTATAAACAATTTAACCCTCACCCCTCTGTATGGTCCCTTACTTGAATACGAAACAATTTACTTTTATAAAAGGAGAAACTCAAGGGTTAAGGGTCGCAGCTTGTAACCATTTAAAGGTACTTAATTTTTTACTCACTCTAATCCTAATTGACCCTCCCCATAGTCCAAATGAAGGGCTAACAAACTAAATCAACTTAACTGAACAATGAGCAAGTCGTGATAGTGCATTAACTCGACAAGAAGTCTGAGGGTTGTTTCTGTCAGTTAGACTTAATAACCCTCTGTCCAGTCTATTAATGGAGGCCTTGTGAGTTCACATTCCGAGGCCACCACTCACTCTTATCCAATACACTTATGCCACCACTGTTATGTCACATGGTCAGATAACGCCTTCGTACTCCTCTTATCAGTCTGTGTAGTAATGGTTAATGCTCCATTGGGGTTCTCCCGCATAGAGTTTAGGGTTTTGTTTCTTCCTTACGCATTCCTCCTCTGCGATGGTAGTCGATACTTTGGAGGTTTTGCCCTGGTCATTCTAGTATTTGTTATTTCTTATGGATTATTTGTAAACAATGCCTTTACCTCAAAGATTTGGCTCTATGGAAAGTCTCCTTTAGTCATGGGGAAATTTGCAATTTCATCATACTGGACTCGTCCCTTAAGCTTTAGGTTTTTAAATGCGTAGTTATGAGAGAGAGAGGATTATTATTTTTGTTTAGGGTTTGGACTTCCCCTCAGAATTTCCTCTACTACCCCAAGCGTAAACTTCTGGGTATAGGTACCTATTCTATAATTTAAAGTAGGATACCCCAACTGTGTATTACCTATTCGGAGTCTCTTACTTCTTAAGTTGCCTGCGTTTTATTTCCATTCGGGTATAGCTTAAACATTCATATCTCATGTAGTGTTGCGCGTTAAGTTCCTCTCTGAAGTACTAATCAAAACTTTATAGCCCTTAAGATGCTTTCGTAAGTCCCTATCAGGTTCTAGAGTTTCATTGTGTATTCGTTTTTCTCTTGGGTCAAATATATAGAAAGTTACAGTACTCATGGAGACATCTGTGCTTGTTTCGTATGAAGTTCTATGAAGTCGAAGCGTTCTTATAGATATTTCTTGGTTGAAACATTAATTTTCTTCAATATTGAAACTATCATTCTTATTCTTTAAAGGATTGGGAACCGAGATCCAATGATGGGGCTCTGTGTTTACGAGGGTACCCATCAGAAATCCCTAGACCATCCTCCCCTTGACCTGGGATGTTTATACGACCAGATGTGACAGAGGAAGAGACTCTAGTTCTCCCACCGTGAGTTGAGTACCATATTTCATTAAACTCTTCCTATCATTCATTATTCTATTAAAGTTTCTGTCCATTCTTCTTTTATTATACAATACTAATGTAACTTGAAAAATTCCTTGTAGGGTCTTCAACCGTGCATAGATTCAGGCGTAGACTCCTGGTCAAAAGCTCAAAAGGTATTTGGGTTTTAATTCATTACTCTTAAAGAGTACCCTAGGTGTTTTCTTCCTTTTTCTAAGATAATTTTAAGTCGGAAGGGTGAGCTTCATGAAGAGAAGAGTTTATTCAAGGGATAGCTTGACCTTGTAACTCTGTGGTTTAAGTTTAGTAGCCATAAGGGATTATTACCTTATTAATGTATATCTGGCTGAATTCGCATGTGGTTAAATTTTATATGTTGAGTATTTGATTTTAGGGCAATACAGACAGTGACCTCTGTTGAGCAATTTGGTCTCTTAAAGAACAATTCTAGAAAAGGATATCAACATAATT
>CBVK0101893423.1:0-11791 GCA_900067695.1 Picea abies
GGTATAATTACAACTAATGGAATAAAGATGACATAAATAAAATAACATTAGTAATGTAATATGCCCCAATTAAGGGGTAATGAGCCAATATTAGGGCTTAACACTATAAAATGTTATCACCCAAAGCTTAAGCCAATATAAGAATGTGTGCCCTTTCACAATACAATACAACCAAAAATAAAATAACCACACATGGGTAATGCCAAAATTTATGGTTGAAATATATGGTTCACAAAAAAAAAAAATTAAAGAATATCACTTCCATTCATAAAGAATTCACATGGGAATTTTCATTGGCTTCCAATCTGTGATTCCAATGACCATTTTAGTGAATCAACAACATGATACACATGTTAAGAATGCATTGAACCAATTGAAGAGATTGTTGTAGGTGGATAAGAATGAGGTCAACTGATATTTAACAACTATTCTATCCAACGAAACAATTCGAGTGACAATTAATTAACCTATGAACACACCAAGTAATTAAACCAACAAACCTAGAAGTTTGTGGAAATACTCACAACCTTGAGGCATTTGGTTTTTAATAGAACAAGGAAATGGCCAACAAACAAAGCTTAGGGAATCACTGGAAGTGTAGGATGCTACCCCAATAATACCAATTTTCAAGGATTCAAAACCAATATCCTAACCTCAAATCCAATTTTCATTTCTCATGAATTCACAAAAGAAACACAAATCAAATAACTAGAAATGGAATTGATTCACTGCAAGTGTTGTTGTTTAGAGAAACACTATAATCTGTGTGTGTTGTACATTGATGAGATTTTCATTGTATATTATCAAAAAAATATAATATAATTCATTTGTATTTAATGACCAATATAAAAATTTCAACCATGAAGTAGATATTCAATCACACAACAATGAAATCACACCATAAGACAAATATTTTACCTTGAAACCCCAAATGGGAAAGCCAACATCTCATGGGGATTTTAGTTTTTCTCAAGAAATGGTTACAATGGTGAGATATGAACTCTCAATTGAGATTATGATGGATTCATACTCACTAGAAAAATTGTAGATGGATTTGACTCAAAGATATCCTTCGATCTTGGAGCAAGCTTCTTCTTTCAAGTCCCTCATGCTCTACTACTTCCCTGCTTCTACATTTGTTTTCCATCTCTCTTATTCATTAAATTCCCTTATTCTCCACATCCTTCATATTTAATGGGCATCATTGGAAGACCATATATCACAATGACTCATTTCATCTTCCATGTGAAAGGAAGCGTTGACATTGCAAAATTGTATTTTATTCATAAAAAGTTTTTTTTTAGATTTTATTTAAAATATCCATTTAAATCAAATCTCCTTTAAAGACATATTATTAGTCCATGTCGTAGGCAGAGAGGGAATATAGAGATCGATAATTCATTGAATTCATATTAGTTTGTCCTTTGACCATAAATATTTGCATAATCTCTATTGTTGGAGCTAGGGAACTAAAAACATTGGTTTTTATATACTAAAAAGTACCATATATGTTGTGATCTGATTGGATAACAGATTGGAGGTCTTATTGTCGGCTTCGCTATTCCCAATGTTTTATATGTTAACATATCCAAACTTTTTTATCGTGTACAATATTTTTGAATCATATATTTTTCCTATGTATTGCATGAAGGTGGATTAATGCTAGCATTAGTTCGAATGTTTGTCTTAACATTTTATGCTAGCTAAGTTTATGCCAATGTTTGATATGCTAACATATCCAAAGTTTTTCCTTCAAATACATTCTCTACTGTTCAAACTGTTGTTACGTAAATTATAATAAAAAGAATTTGGTAAATCAGAGACCTACCACATTGCATTTTTTCTTAAATGTTTACAGAGCATTTCTGACAGACTTAAATGTTTACCTAACATGCTTGGCAATGTTGAATGTTTACTTAGGAGGCCTATTAAAATACATTTTCTTCTGTTTTTATTTTATTTTATATGCAATGTTCTCTGCTGTCAATTTGGGCAATATTGTGCTTCAACGACATTGTTGGTTCACTGTTTCATGCTTGCTTCTTGCATCTCCACTAATTTCTTATTTTCATTTTGTTGTTGTTCTTGTTTGACTATTCATCTTTTGCACTTTGCATGTTTGGGGTTCTACAACCATGATTGGAACTATGACATTCCTGGTGGACTGGTTGTTGCTTGCTTCTTTGTTTGTTGGATGTTGTTTATTGTTGTTTGATTCGACTTTACATGGTTTGAGTCCTACGGCTATAGTTGGGTCTTTTGGTGCTTCTTAACTGGGTTGTTATTTGTTGCTTGCTCTTGTTTTCCTAAGGTTTGCAATGTTGGGGTGTTGCATCCATAGTTGGACCTATTGTTACATTATTTTTTAGTTGACTCCCCATAAAATACTATTAAGATATGATAACATACAAAATTTTGCAGTCGATGTAAATTGCATCTCTTACTTCTTCAACCAGAGTTTGTCGGCCTCCAACTATATTTCATAGCTGGTAATTGTTTTTCCATGGTTTATGTCTTACTATGGTTTCATAGTTATGAGAGTAGGTTTTTCTATCTTAGCGATATAGTTGTTCTCTCCCTTTTTTTTTCCTCTTGTAAACTTTCCCATTTTTTAACCTTTGTTCTTCCACTCTATTATGCGTTTATGGTTCTATACTTTCTCACGTTTCTGTGCTCACGGGTTCCAGGTGTGGAGAAATGAAAAATCGTTATCTCCATCTATATCTTCACATCATGATTCCAAACAAACGTCGTTCGGTTGCATACTTAGCCAATTTTATGAACGTGGCTTCACAGATAGGTGCTATCGAAATATGGTAGCTCATGTTCAGTGTATACATCTTGCACCCAAAACTTTTGTGCTATACAATTAGACCTCGCACTCCTTGAAATCACAACTATGCCTCTGCCTATGATGAGTTTGTCTATCCGACCTACCTTTCCATACTTAGTCAAGTTTTCAAAGTTTGGCGGGTTAACACCTTTTCAGGTTCAAAAAATTTTAAAATCATTTGTCACTCCCCTCCATCCCCGCTACCTTCTACCCTTTCAAAAATCACAACCGACTAGACAGGTTTGAAAATATTGTCTTTAATAAGCGGAAAACTCGAGGACATCTCCCATTAAGATGAATAGACAGACGAATATTATGGGATATGGTAATTTCTTTTGCCTGCATTTTGAATTTGCAAAAAAAAAAAAAAAATGGCTCTTTTAGTTTTTTAAAGGTTTCATCATAGTAATGGTGCAATAATGTACTACCTCGCTGTCATCCACGAACATGTCACCCATAGAGGCCTTAACTTCATGTCCCTCTTTAATATTGTGCATATGTTAGAGGTCAGATTTGAGAATCTGCTTGGATATGGAAATGTTAATACATGCTATTAGTCACTATTCAACGTACATATTTGAAAAGATTGGCATTAATAAGTGAAAATATCGAGAGAATCTTTCATTAAAACAAATTAACCCAAAATCTACGGAAGATCATACTGTCATCCTCCAGCGTTGCTTTTAAATACTTATTGCCATTTCTCTCTATCATCAAAGAGTTGGGCTTTAGGGTGACTTTGTTCTAATGTTCCTAGTCATGGACATGTAAGAAAACTTTGATATGTGATTGAGGCCCAAATGAAAGAAGAGAGATTAGTTTTATGCGACGTGATATTTGAGCCAAAAAAAAACTCTATTATCCAACAGAAACTCAAACAGGGGGAAAAAAAAAGAACAAGTATCTTTTGGTTGGTGTTCTTCTTGTATTCGATGCTTTGGTTGGTTGAAAAGCCTACTTGGAGAATTGTTTGTTGATATTATTTGTTTTCTTTCTAGGAGTTGGAATGGATTTTCAAGTCATGTGAAAAATACTTCTTCATTGAAGTATATAGTTTCTTCCAACAACACAGATTTGGCAAGTGTATCGAATTCTGCAGAGCACACAATAATTTGTCTTCATTAGGGGCGTCACACTTACCGTGGCTTGAAAAATGGTCTGTGATGTTCGTAAATGACACGAAATATTACTCCATTCACGAATGTACCCAAAAGCAGGTAACAAAAACTGTATGGGTGGATAAAACGACATATTATAACTACAGAAGTTTCTATTTCAAATTTTGTTGAGATACTTCTGGGTGTGGTAAGAGACTTGACAGAAATCCATGTTCTTTGTCAAAGTTTGTTCGGTGTCTTCTAGATGTAGTTACAGAATCCACATATTTGGCGTCACCTCCTAGCATTCCAGACCTTTTTGTGGGCTACCATGTCTTCCACCACTATGACGAAAGATATATTATGATGCGATCTGCAACATTTGATACACTTTCCATACTTGTGCTGATGTGATCTACAACATTTTATACACTTTCCAGACCTTTGCTGCCAGAAGAAGTCATGTACTTCAACATAATAAATTTTGCAGCTAGCTTGGACGTTCCTTCCAATTTACTGTAATAAAACAAAGAAGTTCAACATACAAATCTTCGGGAAGGCTTTTCAACCAAATATATGATCGAATATAGGGAGAATAACAGTCACAACATACTTGAAATTGTTTTATGTCCCATAACTGATGTCACATAAAATGACTACCTCTACTTTGAATTAGGTCTGAATGGCATTTCTAAGTTATCTCGGATGTCAATGGTCAGGAACATTACAAGGAAAGCACCTTAAACCCCAAGTTTTCAACAACAGAGGGAAATTAATACTTAACAAAGAATGGAATGTTGAATAACTAGTCAATTCAAGCAGGCCATATCTAGAAGAGACAATCTATTCAAAAAACTGGGATAGATCTAGTTGGGAGCACCAATTAAGTCCAAGACCCGAAATTGATATTCAACTCATTTTTTTTTACGAATAAAGGATTTGATCATCAAGAAGACTGTCAACAAGCTTCATCATTGTACATATTTTTTATTGGTCAGCGGCAGGCCAAATCGCAATCATTGTGGCAAATAATCTCAGTTGTATTTTGTAACCCATATTATTTGAATATAGAATATTTGCGAGTTTTTTTTATGGTGTTTTCCAATATCGGGTATTTATTTTCATTTTAATACTAAAACGACATCATGCAACAACCGTAAAAATCATCATTAATAAGAAAAAGTCTCGACAACCAACCATCCTATAGAACTTGTCTAGAAACATGAAAAGAAGATCTTGCCAGGTAATGGAAAAGCTATTACAAATTTCATTATATTAGCGAAAACAAGTCTCGGGCAGTGTTTTTGTGTTCCATAATTGCACACTTTTTCGATTGTGGGTTCCTGCATTGATGGCCTCAAAATTGTGTTTTGAATCTTCTGTGAGCTGAAAACAGTGCCTGGAGTTCCTCAATATAAACTTTGTCTGTAGGAATGTATAAAAACTCTTAATTTTTCTCTTTCCTCCCCCTCTATTATCCCTTTGTGGTTCTATATTTAGTCTCAACTATATGATCACGACCTCATGGATTCGCAAATTGGCAACTCTTTATCTATATCTTCACACCATGAACCCAACTGACCGCGGTACCTTTCAATACTTAGCCAATTATCTGATCATCGGGTCTTGGGTTTGCGGTATCCAACACCTATGTCCCATGTTCTATCATATACATCTTTCACCCAAAGATCTTTTGTGATCTATAATTTATGCCTTTACTAGTGAGAACTCACCAGGGGTTTGAAAGGATTTGCATTAATAAGAGAACAATAGATGTTCTTCTATCATATACTTAGCCCTTTTTCCCTTGTCTTCTTCCTGTGTATTATCGCTTTCTAGTTATACACTTAGTCACCTTTCTACGATCGTGGGTTCCATCATTGGTGGGCTGACATATCTTCATCTCCATCTATATCCTCACTTGACGAATCTGACCGACCACTATTCCTTTCCATACTTAGCCAATTTTATGCCCGCGGTTGCCAGGTTGGTTCTTTCGAACTCTGTTTCTTCTTGTTTCGTGATATACATATTGCACTCAAAATTTCTGTGATATACAATTTCACCACGGACTCCTTAGTCCTTTTTCCCTTTTCTTCTTCCCATGTATTATCGTTTTCTGGTTATTATGTCCCCTGTCCGCAATAGCCAACACTTATGTCCCCTGTTCCGACATATACATCTTGCACCCAAAGAAATTTTGTGATATGAAATTTATGCCTTTACTAGTGAGAACTCACTAGGGGTTTGAAAGGATTTGCATTAATAAATGAACAGTAGATGTTCTTATGTGAAATATGTATCCCTTTTTCCCTTGTCTTATTCCTGTGTATTATCGCTTTCTAGTTATATACTTAGTCGCCTTTCTATAATCATGGATTCCATCATTAGTGGGCCGACATATATTCATCTCTATCTATATCCTCACATGATGAATCTGACCGACCAATGTTCCTTTCCATACTTAGCCAATTTTATTCCCACGGTTGTCAGGTTGGTGCTTTTGAACTCTGTTACTTCTTGTTCCGTGATATACATCTTGCACTCAAAATTTTCGTGATCTACATTTCCACCGCAGACTCCTTAGTCCTTTTTACCTTTTCTTCTTCCTGTGTATTATCTCTTTGTGGATATTTACTTAGTGGCCTTTCTATGATCACAACTTCCATCATTGGCAGGATGACATATCTCCATCTCTGTCTATATCCTCACATGATGAATCTGATTGACTGATGTTCCTTTTCATACTTAGGCAATTTTATGGCCCCGATTTCCGAGTTGGTTCTTTCGAACTGTGTTGCTTCTTGTTCCGTGATATACATCATGCACTCAAAACTTTTGTGATATACAATTCCACCGCGGACTCCTCGAACTCGCAAGCTTCACTCTACCACGACTCACAAATGTTTCAAAGTGTCTATTGTTGCCTTCCATCCACACTAACTTGTTGTCCTTACTAATAAGCATTAGTTATTCTCTTACAAGTGACAACTGGACACACTGGTATGAAACAGTTGGCATCAGACCCTCCGTAATTTAAAAATTGAATACCAGATTCCAACATCATCCCCTCTTCCATGTTATAGATTATGCATTCAAATGTTATGGGCGATACAATTTGAATGTCGAGGCCTCGCATCTTCTAGAGAGACATTATCAGCCTGTTTTGGATCCTCATGTTGACGGGTTCATGAAATGTCCAATTCTTGGTCACTGTTTCGGTTTGGCACTTTCGAACTCTGCTAGTTGTTGTTCCGTGATATACATCTTTCACTCAAAATTTTCATGATCTACAATTCCACCACGCACTCATCCCTTTTTCCCTTTTCTTATTCCCGTGTATTATCGCTTTCTGGTTATATACTTAGTCTCATTTCTATGATCGTGGGTTCCAGCATTGGCGAGATGACATATCTTCATCTCCATCTATATCCTCACATGATGAATCCGACCAACCATTGTTCCTTTCCATACTTAGCCAATTTTATGGCCGCGATTGTCGGATTGGCACTTTCGAACTTTGTTGCTTCTTGTTCCATGGTATACATCTTGCACTCAAAATTTTCACCATCTACAATTCTACTGTAGACTCCTCAAACTCGCAAGCTTCCCTCTACCATGGTTCACAAATGTTTCAAATTATCTATCATTTCCTTCCATCCTCACTAACTTCCTGTCCTTCCTAATATACATTAGTTATGCTCTAACTAGTGACAACTGAACACACTGGTATGAAACAGTTGGCATCCAACCCTCTGTAATATACAAATTGACTACCGGGTTCAGACATCGTCCCCTCTTCTGTGTTACAAATTATTCATTCAAATGGTTGTCGAGTTGGCGCTTTAGAACTCTGTTTCTTCTTGTTCCGTGATATGCATCTTGCACTCAAAACTCTTGTGATCTACAATTCCACTGCAGACTCCTTGAACTCTCAATCTTCACTCTACCATGATTCACAAATGTTTCAAAGTATCTGTCATTGCCTTCCATCCCCACTAACTTCTTATCCTTCCTAATATACATTAGTTATGCTCTTACTAGTGACAACTGCACACACTAGTATGGAACAGTTGGCATATGACCCTCTGCAATATACAAATTGACTATCGGGTTTCAACATCATCCCCTCTTCCATGTTACAGATTATGCATTCAAATGTTTCGAGCAATGCAATTTGACTGTCGGGGCCTCACATCTTCTGGGGAGACCTTGTCAGGCTATTTTGGATCCTCGTGTTGACGGGTTCACGAAATATCCAATGCTTAGTCACTATTTTGGGTTGGCGCATTCAAACTCTGCTACTTCTTGTTCTGTGATATACATCTTACACTCAAAATTTCTGTAATTTACAATTCCACCGTGGAATCCTTAGCCCTTTTCCCTTTTCTTCTTCACATGTACTATCATTTTTTGGTTATATACTTAGTCGCCTTTCTATGATCGTGGGTTCCAGCATTGGCGGGCTGACATATCTTCATCTCCATCTATATCCTCACATGACGAATCCAACCGACCATTGTTCCTTTCCATACCCAGCCAATTTTATGGCCCTGATTGTTGGGTTGGTGCTTTCGAACTCTGCTACTTCTTGTTCCGTGATATACATTGTGCACTCAAAACTTCCATGATCTATAATTCCACCACGGACTCCTCTAACTCACAAGGTTCACTCTACCACGACTTAAAAAAATTTCAAAGTATCTATCATTTCCTTCCATCCCCACTAACTTCATGTCCTTCCTAATATACATTAGTTATGGTCTTACTAGTGATATACAAATTTCCCTCTGGACTGTCCTCTCATACCCTCTTCGGTGTTACGCAAATTGCACTCAAGAAGCTTCGAGACATACAATTTGACCCTCGTGCCCTCACCTCAAACAATTGTACCTTCTAACCCTATTTTGAAACTGGTTTTTCCCGTCCCCATGACCTCCGTACTTATTTCTTAGTATGCAATTAGAAACCTTTCATGCTAACAACTAACCATGAAGGAACCATCAACATTGTCATTAATGAGTGAAACACTTGAGGATATCTCCCATTATTACACATTAAACCAAGATATGCAGAGAGTTATATTGTCCCTTCCAATTGTTCATCTCAAACATGAGTCGTCGCGTTGGCTCGTTCACAAAATCTGCAATGCTTAATCGCTCATTATCGTATCTGCCATGTTCAAATTTCTATGTATGCAATTACTAGTGTTTAATGTTAAAAGTGCATCATGAAATAGCTGTCGATATTTTCATTAATGAGCAAAATTCTTGAGGAGATATCCCATTCACATGCATTGGACCAAGATTTGTGCAACGTTATATTATCCCTTCCAACTTTTCATTTCATTCATCATCTCGAGAAAACAAACATTCTTGTAAACTTATGGCAGCAGGTTGACAATAGTTTTGTGGAGATACAGTAAATATCTTCGGACATTAGGACCAAAACTTCCAATGGTCCAGGTCATACTTTTACTATTCATCTCGTTCCACCCAAAACGAAGTGACTTGGACCTATGGAATCGCTCATGTAGGTTGTGTCCCTGAGGTTTTTGACTCTAAGGAGGTGGTCTCTTGGTGCACCAAAAAATATATTCCAAACCAAATAATTATTCCACTGTGCAACCATTCTCCTGTTTCTTTGTCACCTCAGGTCTTCCACAAGATGTTAAAATTGTCAGAGCCAACATTGACCTTCAGAGCACAAGACTGCAAGGAGTTCCTAGAAAAACATGATAACAGATTGGAGATCTTAGCCGAGTTCCTCGAAGACCCAACAGTAGTTCCTGAAGATATCACAAAGTTGCAGGTAAGTTCCTTTAGAAATCCATTCCGAGAAATTTCTTGGATTTTTACAAGAATAATGGGGTAGGCATCCACAACAAGCATTTCCCATATAATTATTTATATTTTGTACTTCAAAGTCAAGGAACAATTCATTTTCGATTGGGGGATGCTAATTTCCATTGAGATCTGTTCTTAGCTATCACGATTCAAAGAATCGAATAAATTTAATATGTCATCCTACTTGATTTTCTCAATAGTGCATTTTTGTTCATTTCCAAAACTGTCTCTTGCTAAGAAAATAAACTGTGGATTCGACCCAATAACATTCTGGTACTGGGCCCTGTGGAGGCACAAGGCCTCCCATTGTTTTTATGAAGTTTTTAATGACTTTGTCTCAGTTTTCAAAGATTTATCGTTAGGGAAGGATGCTCCGTGGATGTCTGGCCAACAAACCAAGTTTTTTAATAGGAAGGGCACACTTGAACAAAAGGAAAATCATAGTGTACTAATGGTCTTTGGCTCCAAGGAAAATCTTTCTTTCCTTCCATGCCACATCATAGACAAGATGTTTGTTGCAGAAATAGCAAGGAAATACAACCATTGGTTGCATTTTTTCCATGACAAGAAAAAAAAACAAGTCATTCCTCTACCCTGCAAAGTTGGGGACTTCATGTGCAGAAACGTCAACAAGATTGATGAATTTTCTGACCATTTCAAGAAATTGAACATAACATATGCTGAAAGGCTAAAAGGGTTCGACCCTAATGGGATTTTTTGAGAACATTTACTGGCAATTGGATTTAGTAGCTCTTTTATCCATAGACACCTGACCGGAGACAGGGACAATGATGACAACAATCCTTCTTCTGGCGATTGCAACGTAAGACATTACAAAGCGTGAATGAATTGTATAAAAAACAGGGAAAAGTATTTGGTGAGAAGAGTGGACAATCCCCCTCCAACACTCCCAAGAGAATGACATCACAGAGCATATCTTCAATGACCCACCCCAGTAAGAAAGCAACCCAGAAATCTTCAAACGGAGGAGGAGATAAGAACACTCCTCGCATAAAAATTGATAGTTCTCACAAAATTCCACTGACAAAGAAGAGAAAAAACAAGGCACGGCAGACAGACGAACCTGAAATTGAAAGTGAACAGTTGCTACTTGAAATTGAAATTGAGTACATGCACAAAGTTGGCCCGTCTGCAATGGAAATAATTGAGACCAACATTTTTTACGAAGATGAATCCTTTGTATTCCATAGCATTGTTTTTGACAACCAATCTAAAAATATGGTCATTGAAAAGAGAGATGTAACAAATAGGAAAGGAAAATATCGCACAGAGATTAAATTTAGGAAAATGTGGTTGTCCCAAATCTCCCTATTTCACCGCGTACCTAGTGATTCTCTTGATGATTCCATTGGAGGAATTGAAGCAGAAAATTCCTAACTGAAATACCGCCTCAAGGAATTTGAGGAGGCTTTCATTGCTACCCCAGAATTTTTCAGTCCTTTAGCAAAAAACGCACTTGCTACCACTGTAGCCAAGATGAAAGTATCCTCTACCCTCCTTGCATTGCCTAGATCCCTTGTAGAGAATAACATCAAGAAAATAATGTAGTTAGTTACTGAAGCCTGGGAAGCATCACAAAATATAGTTTCCTTCCAAAATAAGGCAAATGATTTGCTTGAACATTTGCAGGAGAATTTAAAAAATGATCAACGTTTTTGTGAACAGGTGCTGACCCCTTTTTCCAACCATGCCATCAACACCTCGGAACTGAAAAGAACACAAGAGAATCTCCCCTCCCCAAAGAGGACCAAAAAAGTAAAAGCATGCTGGAAAAAGAAATTTAAGAACCTGGAGCTTATTGTCGAATCATGTAAACAAGCCATATTAGAAAAGGAAGAATTATTTACAAACCTAATCCAAATAGACTTAGCCGGAAGTACCAACGAGGTTCAATGTTGGGTATGTGTTATATTCTTTGCATGTGTGTGTGTGTGTGGGTGCATCATATACGACAACTGCATCTGACGATCTCGAATTAAGGGATTAGGGTTTTG
>CBVK0101893427.1:0-10917 GCA_900067695.1 Picea abies
GTACAACCGAGAATGGTTCTATGTTCTCTCTTGGGGTTTCTATGTTAAGTCTTACAATTTTGTCTTTCATAAATCATTTTACTTACTACGTTTCTCTGTTCTGCTGTCCTCCTTATCATACCTCTGATTGCTCTTTGTCATATACGTTGTGGACAGACATTTTTGTATTCCATTTTGAGAACAATTTTCTTTTGCCAATATACATACAAGGAATTAACCTTTTTCTACTCTATTTCCAAATTTCAACAGGCGCATAATTTATCTTTAGAAGGTGGCGAATGGCATTGGGTGGTTGGAATCATGGTTTCAGTCACTATCGTGAAGTTGGTCCTTGTAATCTATTGTCGAAGTTTTACTAATGAGATTGTGAAGGCATATGCTCAAGATCATTTCTTTGATGTCATTACCAATGCAATTGGTCTAGTTGCTGCTATCCTTGCAAGTAAGCTATATTGGTGGATAGATCCTGTTGGAGCAATTGTGGTAAGCAGTTTTTTGACCTTTTTCTTTAGACTTCATAGTTTGCACATTTTTTATTTGTTCTCTCTATTGAGTGTGCTCCATGGGTTCTCAGCACTTGGGCCGCTGGCCATTGAAGATTAGTTTTTCTTCCATTTTGTCATCGTGTCCTTTTCATAAGCAGTGTCCACTTATTTAATAAGAGACTTTCTGTTGGTCATTTAGATATCATCATATAAGTTTTGGTCATTCTAATGAAATGCTGGTCCTTGAGCAAGTTCTGCGTTTGTTTCATTAAAAGTTTTGCCTGTAATTTGTCCTTGCAAGAGGAGAATCTGCCCAAGTCACAAGCCCAACATAGCAGGGCATTATAGTGTGTACTAGAATTGCATGCATCCTTTTTTCATTGATATATTTTATTTTTGTTTCATCGGTTCACACATTATTTGATGCGTATATGTAACTTAAATGCGATACATTGGGTGATGCCTTTGGCATCCCCTCACTAGTTGCCGTTGGTTACACGAGAACCTCAAAGAAATTTGAATTTAATATTCTCTGTTCTTAGTCCTGTTGTTCTTTCTACCTATCTTTAATTGATCATGTCAAACTCAAAAGCAACGAGTTTGCTTCAATGCATATTAGTTGGAGTTTCAAAAACATATCCAGAACTTCCGTTTTACATGCTCTATATCCTTTCTATGTTTTTCATAAAGATAATTAAATGTTGATTGGTATGTAATTTTATCCTTTTTCTTTGTTACTGGTATATTTCTCCTCTGGAAGGAGGTGATACATATCTAGAATTTGGATTTAAGGAGAATTTGAGAATCATCAGCTGCTCGTCGTGGGGATGGATGCTATCAATAGAAACATATATTGAAAGAATGAATAGCGTAGAAAATGTAGCCAAATATTTTCCTGGAATAAACCGAAGTTATGCTTTCCAAACAAGAAGAGAAACTACAATTCAACATTTGTGATGATATTTAAGGCTTTGATGATTCTATAGAATGTTGGGATAGTATAACTATTTATGTTCGGGCTTAATAGCACCACAGATGGCATTAGCACATGCCCTGGGTCTCCACACAACGACTATTGTGGTCCTCTCATACCATAGAGAGCACCTGGTAAGTGTAGACTTATGTTTGAGCCCTTAGTCTCACCAGCTTAAATTTGAAAGGAAAACAAATAGTGCAGATCTTGTAACCAGGGAGAATAATTTCTGTTTCTTTTTTCCAATAAAATTTCTCGCACTTTCATTTCTTTTGCTGTTAGAATGAATCACTCAAAGGTTGCTAGATTCACAAAACATAATTCTCTTTTTCATTTTTATTTTTGAGGAATTCTTGTCATGGAACTGTGTAATTGATTTTCTGTCTCCAAAGATTGCACAGAAATCAGGGTCAGAACCTTTTCTTTTTTAAGGGAAACCTTGCAGGATCCCCTCTTTCCTGCAATATGGGGATGGAGGGTGGCTCAACTGCTATTAACAATTAAAATAGAGATCAACCACACAATAATAGTGAGGCTACAAGGGCTCACACAAGTGAGACTACGCTCACACACTCAATTAATTAAGCTGGAAAATGATTATATATATATAGTGTAGGATAGCGTCTAACAACCTCCTGAATTTGTGGATCTGAAACTACTCATGAACTAGAAAACAAATTCAGCTACAACAACCTGGAACAGACTCTAACCATCTACTATTTTTTTTATTTCGACATTATTTCTCCAACACTTCCCCGTAATGGAGAAAAGAATTCTCTACATAACACGCCTGCTGGTCTAAGTCTCAACTAGGATTTACAATGCAAGATTAGATTTCAAAACATAACTCAAACTTTGATATTGACTCAATAATTTAGGTTTCATCTTGGCCTTTTTGCTAAAGGATCCATATTTGTCCATTAGCTGCTGTAATTTCATCTTCACTCTACCAGTCATTTTCAGCAGTACCTTCATCTTTACTCCGTGCTTCTTCTCTCTGGAGCATGTCTTAAGCCTTTTCTTCTTTTTATTACTCTAGATAAATTTTTTTGGATGACTAGATTGATGTCAATTGATTTCAACTCCTTTAGCTGCGATTGAATTTATATTACTGTTCCATTCACCAGCACACTCAAAAACATTATTAAGTTTATGTGAAAAATAAAAAATATAATCATATTGATTATTTTCATTTTTCTCTACATTTAGAGCTTTCTCTATTTCATTCAATGCTTCATCTCCAAATGCCTCTACTAAAACACTTAGTCCTTCTCCAATTTGCTCAAATGGCTTATCAAGCCACTCTTCAATCAATTTCAATTCTGCATCAAATTTATCAAATTCTTCTTCATTCTCAATTTCTTTTCCAGCCTCTGTTCTGAACATGCTGTACTCAATTTCATCTTTTTCAGAATTTTTACATTCGACTTCTGTTGTAGTCAATCCATCATTCACTTGACCCAAACTCATCTTTCCAAACAACAATTCATCAATCAACTTTTTTTTCAGTCAAAACCTGCAACCAATCCTCACAAGATAAGTATGCATAATCAAATTTAACTTCAAGTGCTTCAACCTCCGCTTCAAAGAGGTCATGCATTTTCATCTCTGGATTTACCAAAGATTCACATAGTGCTTCATAAGCATTTACACATTCATTTCCATCAACAATCTCAGTTGTTGAACTCACCAAATTACTAAATACTGCATCATTGACAGTTTCCCATTATCACATGCTGTTTCATTGGTAGTTACAAACACACTTTCTTCATCAATCATTATGGCTTCAATGCTGCCATCTTGAGTCTCTGTTTCAGTTATGAGACTTTCAACACAACCACCATTTTCAACAACAATATCTTCATTAATTTCAGTGTCAGCTATCTTGCTTTCCCTCACAGTGTACTTCATTTCTAAAGCATTCCAAAACTCTTTTGCATTGTCTGCTTCACCAAATTCATATAAAATAGTAGACAAAATACTTTTATCCATCACCAAATTCATATAAAATAGTAGACAAAATACTTTTATCCAAATTCATATAAAATAGTAGACAAAATACTTTTATCCAGTGCTAAACTAATAAGATATAATGCTATTTTATCTTTTCTCTTATAAGGGGATTGACCAAACCATCTTGAACAAACTACCATAAATCTACTGAACCCAATAATGCTTCCATTTTAATTGTTCAAAGCTTAAAATTTTTAACTGAGAAGGATGGCAGAACTGGTATTAATATTTTCAATATTTCACCAATTTCTTCATGTTATTCATTGATCTGGTCCACTTCTGCATTATGATCCTCAAGCATGAGTTCTTCAGCTGCTAACTGTAAACACTCCATATTGTTCTGTGAAATATGATGCCTTTGTCCTTTGATTCTTTCTCCTGAATTGTTTCAGTTCTCTCCGGAACTTTTTTATTTTTCTTTGCTGACCCATGACTTCTCGTGTTCATTCACTTTCACTATAACATGCCAAAAACACTAGCCAACGATCCTTTACAGCAGGTGATCCCTCTTTGAACAACTTCTCTTTTCCTCACTAACTGCAGGAATTTGACAATCGAGGCCTAAATTGGCATCGACCTCCTCACAGATTTTTCTCACCTCTACCTTAGCTTTGAGGCCTTCAACAACAGCTGCAAACGCCCTTCAATTTCTACAGCAACAATACAAACTGTTTTTTCACACGATGGCTAAGTCGATTCACCAAATTCTTGTTGGTTCTCATCAATCGTAGCTCCTCCAAAGGCGGATGGCAACAATCAAGAATGGTGGTGATCATAACAATGGCAATCAAATCGGCTTCTTTAAACAACAGGTGGAAGACTCGATTAAATAGCAGCGACTTGGGCAGCGACCTCACCAATGCAACGATTTGGGCGCACCTCTTATCCGTCAAACAACACAGGCACTCAAAACAAAATGCATGCAGTAGCTAGTTCACACAGTGTCCTCCACACAAAGGTTCGTGGGCTCCTTCACGCAGGCTCCTCCACACGGGATTTGTTTCCGCACAAACAACACTCCACGCTCACACCAACTTCACCAGCTTGCGATTCTCCAAAAAGGGTAGTGATCTCACAAATGTGAGCGAACTGCAGTGATTTCCTCTAAGTGATGGATAGGTTCCCTCTTCGGCACTCGTTGAGGACCACGTATCAGAGATCCATCTCTGCGGTGACATGCAATCACACAACAACTGTTTTCTTCTATCTCCTTTAGACATCCGCAGATGGTCTCCTATCAACTGCGCGTCACTCATCAAAATAAAACAACGATGGAGAGTCTTATGCAACTCAACAGCAACAGTATCTCCTCAGCATACTACAGCAGTGTCACATGCAAACGCCCATCAAATTTGTCCTGCAGTAAACTCCAGGACACGTTCACAATCCCACTTTCTCTCTGGGACTATGAGGAATGTATGAATGTTGAGCGCGTCAATACACAACTGCTCCAACACGCAGCTCTCAACAACTTCATGCAGATTACTCACACAACAATGACATCATAGTAGACACTGATTCCAAACAGACACTTTAATCCAACCTTCATGCGGCACAGCAACCCGCAACAAAGATCTCCACGCCTTTCACCCGCACTCTGATACCATATTAACAATTAAAATAGAGATCAACCACACAATAATAGTGAGGCCACAAGGGCTCACACAGTGAGAGTACACTCACACATTCGATTAATTAAGATGGAAAATGATTATATATATATATATATATATATATATATATATATATATATATATATATATATATATAGTGTAGGATAGCTTCTAACAACTTTCTGAATTTGTGGATTTGAAAATAACTGGTGAGCTAGAAAACAAATTCAGCTACAACGACCTAGAATAAATTCTAACGGTTAACCATCTACTAATTTTCACATTTAGATATTATTTCTCCAACAACTACTAGCTATAACAGTGGCTGATAACCCTAAAGGACTCGATTGTACTTAAAGCTGTGAACAATGGTTTCCCCATTAAAAACATACCTTGGGTGGATGGTATAACTGATTGAGCTAACTCTTGGGGCTTAATCAAGATAAGAACCTATATCTAGTTTCAAGATATTTATCCTTCTTGAAAATGTTTTTGCCTCTATCTATGTTAGTTGTGTAGATGTCATGTAGGTACATTGTAAGATAGCACAATTTCCAACCTACATGGTTGGGAGACTAAAGAGGGTCCCCAAATGCAGATGCATGTGTGGTTGGTGGACAGAAGAACCCAGATTAAACATAAAACTTGTTTCCTTCTCTTTTCTATGGTGCTTACAACCATGTGAATATATTTTCTACTATACTGCATTGTTTGATTTATTAGATTCTTCAGTGCTGGTTTTCATTTGTCTTGAAATTTATGGCTTGGTTTTCATTTCTCAGATATGATAAACCTGTGTGAGAACACACAACTGGCAACCCTATACATTTGACATTGTTTCAAAGCTGCTGTATAGTCTAGCTGTTTAAACCTCCTTGCTACACACCTCTATAAACTTTTCCTTCTTTGTTATGCATTGTGCAATGACAATCATTATGAACGTATTAGAACCTTCTGTATGGGGGTCTTTGGAATATTAGTAACTCAACCGCCAACATGAAATAATGTTGCCAACGCCCAAAGGCAAGTAAATTCCATGGTTATCTATAAGGGGACAGATTCTGTTCTGGTTGCAACTTGATTATCAATGTCTGCACTTCAAATCAGTATTAAGGTGTTCTTATTCATATATATTTTCATTGGTCTCCACACTTTTTGGACATTTTTATTATTGACACGATGTTAATCCGCCAGTGATCGTTTTGGCCTTACTGCTCCTGCTATCCTTCTTATCTATCCAGATATTGTACTACTCACAGGACTAGACCTTTTTTTTAATGGGAATATAAAGTTCGAAGAAGAGAAGTTGGAAATAGAATAGTATTCAGTTCCTGAGTTGGTTCCATTATCTTTGAATGATGTCTAGTACTGGACTTCATGAACGAATCCAAGTTTTTATTGCATGGATCATCCTGCTTTATAGTTTCTGTATGAAGGCAATCTAATAGTTTCTGTATGCAGGAACACTAAGGGTCCTTGAATGAGTTACAGAATTTATACTTTTTTTATAATTGACATGGTAAAGCTGATAGTGGACTTTCTCTGCAGCTGGCTCTCTACACAATGAGAACATGGTCGAACACAGTTTTGGAAAATGTGAATTCATTAGTTGGGAGATCGGCTTCGCCAGATTATTTGCAGAAGTTGACATACCTCTGTTGGAATCATCACGAAGCCATACGGCATATTGATACAGTGAAAGCTTACACATTTGGTTCTCATTATTTTGTCGAGGTAGACATTGTGCTTCCCAGTGATATGCCTTTACAACAGGCTCATGACGTTGGAGAAGAACTTCAGGAAAAACTGGAATCTCTTCCTGACATAGAGCGGGCTTATGTACATTTAGACCATGAATATACTCACAGACCTGAGCATGGGAAAAAGTCACTCCTAACTTAGCACTTTTAAGTGTCATATTTTATCATAGAAACTAGATAATCTACTTTTCAGGTTTCATAATCTATATAAAGCTCATGTCTATATAGACCAGAAATTTGAACTATTTCTGTCGTTGTTTGCATTGATGTTGAAGAAAGTCTCGAGATCCAAATTATTTATGCAAGGAACAGTCCAGCGTATGTTGACCATACAACTTGGTATCGGCATCATACCAAGTTCGGAGATAATTTCGGATAAGTTCGGAGATAATTGAAACATTTACATATTCTGCATTTATGAAAGCAAATTTCTTTCTGACGCGTGCGGTGACCCTTAGCCTCACAATTTCAACTCTTGTGCACAGTTCTTGCGGTCCAATCTGAACACCGTAATTGAAGAAGTGGCACAATTTAGATTTACATATTTAATAGTGGAATTAATATGATGAAAATTATATGGGGAAAGTAAGTTCTAATAAGAATGTTTAGGTGGTCACGATCTGTAAAAATATTTACTATTAAAAGGCTAAGGGTAGATAGTATTGTCTAAATTTGGATGGACTGAATTTAAGTTGAATGTGTAAGTTTGTTTATGATAACAATGGTGTATAATTTGTCGATTTTTAGGGCTTTGGTTAGGAGAGACTTCTCTTAAGATGCAGCATGATCACATCTCTTTAGTTTAAAATCTGTACATGTTTACATTAATCAATTAATCATTATGTTAATATGAGGTATCACTTTCTTGTAGTTACTTTAATTGGGATAAAGAATATGGTATATTAGAGGTTATATATAGTTTTGAGCCATATCTCCCAACTAATGTTGGATTAATTTTTTATATCAAAAAAAACAAATGTTAGAAAAGCATGTGAAAAGATACTACCATGGATAAGACATTTTTGTTTTATTTTTTGCATATAAAGAGGATAAGGAAATTTTATCCAAAAATATGCCATATAAACTAAGTTAATCTAGAATTAGGAGATAAGAATTAAGTATAATAAATTATTAATATATAATAATAATAAAAGTACAATAAATAATATATTATTAATATATATCAATAATAGAAATACTAATAATATAAAATATCCTATAAATTATTATTTCAAAGATATTTCTCACATCTCAAGAAGATTTTATCTAGATCTTAAAAGAGGTGATGTCTATATATAGTTAAATATTGCCAAATAGAAACATGATATATAATCATTCTTGACTTTTATATGTCAGACTCAATTATTATTGTTAACTCAATTATTTATAATTCTATTGGTTATTTAATTTTCAACTAAAGAAGAACAATTTTTTTGTATCATTTTAACCCCAAATTTCTTCTAATGGAAAAGGCCAAGCAACAAGTATATTCACTGGGAAACTAGTCAACCATTATGTTAGTATGAGATGTGACTACATTATAACATTAAATGTTAGTAATTAAAAAATGGTTAAAAGATAGTTTAATAACCATCAAGAGGACACATAAAACATCATGTATTCACTTTTGGATGTATGGACATCATCTTAGAAAACAATATATGATATCAGTGAGAAAATCTTGTTCTAGTGATAGTGGTCTTAGTATAATCAAGAGAGAAGGCTTGTAATGTGAAGGAAGATTTCAAGTCTTGTGAAAAAGAAGGTATAAGAGGTAGACATTTTCAAAAGTAAAGATCCTAAAAGTTATGAAAAAGATAGAAGCATAGCAAACACAACAAACCATAAACAACCTGTTGAACTTGTCATAAATGCAAGCTCGGGAACCTTGATTGAGTGTGTTTTTTTATTGGAGCCTTGCAAGACATCAAGGTTCCACTCAACGTTTATGGAAAGTTTTCTTGATGCTTAAAGTTTTCCTAGCAAGCACACCCACAAAGAGCCAGAACCATTATGGAAGGAGGGATGTATTCCCTAAAAAATAATATTGACACTTACGACATAAACTCATATCTAGAGATGGGAGAAATATAAAATAACAACATAGAAGTCCCGACACATACAAATCACACATACAAAGATGCAGTTGATGCATCATATGTCATATTAGATGTGGTTATGACGTGTGACATAGGGGAGCATTAGAGCCAAGTCCAATTAGAAGATGTTGTGATCGACTATAGATATTTATTGCTTCTTAGTTCATAAGTAAAATGACATGCTTAAAGACCTTGGATTAAGGTACTAAAATGTTGAGGAAGTTTCTCCAACTACGTTAGAAACAAAAGGTTAAAGTTAGATAAAGGCACTTCAACTTGATTTTGTTATCCAAAATATAAATATATACAATTTCACTTAAGAAATTTGAGGGTCATAATTTCCATACATGAAATTATGGCTACAAATAGTGTTAATAGAAAACACTTATGGAGACTAGTTAGTCGAGCATATTAGAGTCCGGAGTGGAAAACTAGAGAGAACAAAACTAAGGTATTTATTGGCATTGGTGTATCATGCACATGTATCCATCATTTAGATATGCCAAACCTAGCAAGGGTGTTTAGGAGAGTTTAGAAGAACCTTTTGGGGCCAAAGCATAGAATGTGAAGTTCTCTTTAAAACAAAGTTTTTGATTCAAGATGTAAAATTATGAGAGTAGAAAATAATGTTAATAGTTGAAAGAATTGCAATAACACAATTGGTGGAGGTTGGAGTGAAATTCGGGGGAGAGTATGCTAAGATAATAATAATATTCCATCAAGCTACAAAGGTCTAATTACTATTTTTGGTAAGATACCATCCCAAAATTTAGAAACAATTATCTTTGCTCTTTTGGAGAAAGAATGGATGTCGAACAACAATAGGCACTATTCTGCCCCTAGAACAACATCCTTCATGAATCACACATAAGATGATATTTTCATTGAGTTATATGGATCCTTAAGTGTTAGTTGAACCACATAAGTCAATGTAATGGGTCATTAATGTTATTTTGTGTGGTTTACCATTTTTAGACACATAACAATTTATTTATAATGTCTAGGCGTATCAAAGATGATATAAAATGTTATGATCTTTTTTCACTATAAATAAATTCTTATTATAAGACATCATTTGATAATCACTTTTCATATAATTTGTGGGTTTAAGGTTTAAGGCACTGTATATCTATTTCAGGTGGAAAAGTGCCCTTGTTTACCTTTCCAGGGAACACAATGCATTGTCCATCACTTTGAAGCACCACTCTTTCCTTCTGTTTTATATGTCACATTATTTATTATATTCGAGTTGTTTTTAATATTAAATCTATTGTTTGAATATTTTATGACATTTCCATTATTTTCGGTATATTTTTATACAACCTATATTTTTATGCAATTTGGAGCACATCAAGTGGTATCAAAGCCACATCGAGTTCTATCAAAGCCAACATCAAGTGCTATCAAAGCTTTCAATACATATTTTAATATTTGTTTTACAATTTTTTTTGGAATACCGTATTTTGGTGGAGATAAAGATGTGATTGATCCTAATGAATTATTACATATTACAAAGATTATAACACACCATTTGATAACCACTTTTTGTATAGTTTATGGGGTTTAAGTTTAAGGTGTTATATATCTATTTTAGGTGACAAAGTGCCCTTATTTACCTTTATAAGAAAAACAATGCAAGGTCCATCACTTTGAAAGCACTATGCTTTTCCTTATGTTTTGTATGTTACACATTGTTTATGATATTTGAGTTATTTTTTAATATTGAATCTATCTTTTGACTATTTCTATTCCTATGGATATTTGTGTATAACTTTTTTTTTTATCCAATTTGTTTCAAATAAAGTGGTATCAAAACCACATCACATAGCCATATCAAATGTTTTATGATATTTCAATATAAATATTTATATTTTCATTTCAAGAACTTATGGAAATACCATGTTTTAGTAGAGATTGATCCTAATGAATGGTTATATATATATATATATATATATATATATATATATATATATA
>CBVK0101893428.1:0-17142 GCA_900067695.1 Picea abies
AACAACCTCCTACAAATCTTCAACCAACCCAATCTAGTCTCCTAAAGTAAACTTTATTCTAATGGACTTTCTTCCCCATTGTCCCAGTGATAAGTGATAAATGTATTGTCCCAGTGATAAGTGATAAATGTAGAGCCTATGCTAATGGTTCACTTCAAGAAAATGTAAACAATAAATCTAAGAAAGTAATAATATTGTAATTCATTGTACTTATGTAGAGGATAGTGATGATACCACTTGAGATATTGCAAAGATCGATGAAGATGAGTTTTAGGAGGTCAATTACATACTATAATTGTATGCTTTGTTAGTGAGAAAGTTTGAGCTTGAGTGTATTAGTGTTGGATTATTTGATCTATAAGTATTTGATGTAAGTAATTTTTTCATTTGGTATCAAAGCCAAAAACGTTATTAGTTAATGTAAGTAATTTTTTCATTTGTTATCAGAGCCAAAGACGTTACTGGTTAAGCATGAGCATTCGAGAAAAACTGACTTAATGATTGTAGCGTTGTGGAGAAGAAAAGTCTGCGTATAACAGCTGCAGGGGCAACGTTGAGGTGTGTGCGTGAAGATGTTAATGTTTGAAGAATAAAACGATTTGGTATGTATTTAATTCAACGAGAGAAGATTATCATGCTATTTAGAGAAGATATTATTTTAGAGAATGTGAGTGATTAGGCTATTTGCATTATTTTTTTATATATACCCTGTATGATACCCACTTGGAGCAAGAGGTGCGTGGCGCATGGAGATCTGTATTTGCGTGAGCCAGAGAAGAGCAAATGTGCAGCGTGGACGACAGAGGACTGTCCAGCGTGTGACTGCTGATAATTATTTGTCTACGTAAATCTTCATTTCCACCATTTTTTGCCTGATTCCCGCGTGGAGTTTTCAACAGCTTGGAGTTGCTGTGTAGAGTTTGCAACTGGGTTGGTTGATCAAAGTGTGTAGCGTGGAGGCAAAGTAGCACGCTCAACTGTGCATGCGACTGGTATGAAAGTCAAAAGCTTTTATGTAAATGCTTTCCTTTCATTAAAGTATATTAATCAAAATACATGTGACGACAGACTTACTATATTTATCCATGACTAAAGTATGTGAAGGAGTTTGGAATTTGAGAGAGAATTTAGCCCCTTAATGTTTAGTGGTTTAATGTTTATGAGAGAGAATTATGCTGGACGAGTGACATGAGAGAGAATTAGTTTTCATATGAGATAAAGTGTAAAATAAGTTTTTCCTTTTAAATTTCTTATTTTAAAAAATTTTGGGCACAATTTTGTAAAGGGTCGATTCAAAGAGATTATAGGTAAGAGTTTTTCTTAAATTTGTAAAAGAGGCTCAAAACTCTTTAGTGAAAGGGGATTTTGCAAGCTTTGTAATTTTGGGAAATATTGATTTTTTAAAGTTTTTTTTATTTTATTTTCAAATTAATAAAATCATTTATTTGGTTGTGGTTGAGTCCCTATTTTAGGGATATTGGTTCTTGTCTTGGGTAGAAGTGGGCTACTTTGTGTTGCTTTTTCATATTCTTTCTTATTCTTCATTTGTTGTTTATGGCGACACAGAATATTGTGTTGTTTAAATTTGTTGGCACAAATTATTTTTATTGGAGCAAACACATGCAACTCATATTTATCACTAAAGATTTATGGGAACTTGTAATTGATGGATATACTATGCATTCTAATGATGAATTCATAGCATTAAGTGATGATGAGAAGAAATCTTTAAAGGAAATTATTAAGAAAGACAATAAAGCACTTTCACTTATAGGAAGCACAATTGAAGAATCTATATTCACAAGAATCAATGATGCAGAATCATCTAAGCATGCTTGGGATACTTTAAAGAACACATATGAAGGTGTGGTTGTCACTAAATTGCAAACACTAAGGAGAAAACTTGAAAATGTCAATATGCAAAGTAATGAATCTATTCATGATTACATCACAAAGATGCAAGATCTTGTTAATTACATGCGGTTCTTAGGTGAACATATTCCATATAGGTGGCTAATTGAGAGGATTTTAAGGAGTGTTTTGCCAAAATTTCGAATGGTCACCACTAGTATTATGGTCTCCAAAGATTTAAATACAATGAAGATTGATGAATTGAGTGGATTTTTGCTAACTGTTGAAGAAAATCAATCTACTGGAGAAGTGGAACATGAATTTTCTACAAGGCATAGAGGAAGAGGAAGAAGCAGATGTCAATATCGAAATCAAAATCAAAATAGATATTCACAACAGTCACAGAATTATCAAGGAAGTGCATCTATATCAAGAGGAAGAGGAAGAAGTCCAAGTCAGTTTAGAGAGAGTTCAAGTCACTTCAAAGGACAAAGCAAAGAAGCATTTCATTGAAGAGGAAGACAAAGAGAAGGATCTCAAGAACGACAAGGCCCACAGTGTTATTATTGTCATAAATTTGGTCATCTTGAAAGAAATTATGCAAAAATGCGAGATATGGAAAACAAAGGTGTTAATACAATTGTAGAAGAAACCAGGAATGCAAAGTTATTCATATCAAGTTTTATGGCACATAATGAAGAAAATGAATTATGGTATATTGATTCAGGATGTTCCACTCATATGACATATCAGGAGGAGTTGTTTACTAGAATTAATGACAATTATTCTGGTAAAGTCGTATTTGGTGATGATAGAGTTTCATAAGTTAAAGGGAAAGGCATAGTTGCAATTCCAACATTGCATGGAAATAAGTAGTTTATTGATGACACATTGTTAACACCAACATTGAAGAGGAACCTACTTTCTGTAGGACAAATGTTGGAGCAGAATTATAAGTTAGTGTTTGATAACAATGAGTGTTTAATTATGGATAAGTTGAATCAAAACACAGCTGTGGCAAGAGGAGAAATGACCGAAGCCATAATTTTCAAGCTTTCTTTTGATTCAAGTAATTCACAAAGTTTGAATGCTACATAATAGATGAATAACAAGATTTGGCATTTAAGGATGGGACATTTGAATTTTGAAAGTTTGGTGTTGCCTTGAAATCAGAATATGGTGAATGGTCTTCCTTATATCAAGTCAGAAGATGAAGTATGTGAATGATGTATCTTTGGGAAACAACACAGGGGAAGTTTCTCAAATAGAACATGGAAGGCTAGTGAACATCTAGCATCGGTGCATTCAAATTTGTGTGGTCCAATGGAGACAATATATTTTGGAAAGACACACTATTTTCTCACTTTTATTGATGATTTTTCAAGGAAGACTTGGGTGTATTTTTTGCAGGAGAAATCCAAAGTGTTTTCTCATTTCCTTGAATTTAAGGCATTGGTTGAAAAGCAAAGTGGTTTGAGCATTCTCACCCTAAGAACATATAATGGGGGAGAATATAGGTCAAATTAATTTTTAAATTATTGCAGGGAGTATGGAATAAAGCGAGAGTTTACCAATTCATATTCTCCTCAACAAAATGGAGTGACAGAGCGAAAGAACAAGACGATAGTTGAAATGGCTCAGAGCATGTTAAAAACTAAGTCTCTTGGAATTGAATTTTGGGCTGAAACAGTGCACATAGTAGTATACACTCTTAATAGATGTCCTACGAGAGAAGTGTTGAGTTTGACTCCAGAAGAATCTTGGTCCGGATATAAGCCAAGTGTTTCACATATGAAGGTTTTTGGTTGCACTGCATATGCACATGTTTCGAGGGAAAAGAGGAGGAAATTGGATGATAAGAGTGTGAAGTTTATTTTTATTGGCTATAGTATTGAAACAAGAAGCTATAGGTTGTTTGATCCTAAAGAAAAAAAGGTGATAATAAGAAGAGATGTTGTGTTTGATGAACATGGGATTTTTCAACCTGACAATGTAGCAATAGAATTAAGGAAAGATGCATTGGATATTGGTGATGAATCAAATTCCAAGTTAGTTAAGATAGATGAAGTTAAGAAGAAGCCTAAGTGGCTTGAAAGGGGTCATTCAGAAAGCAATATGTTGGATAGAAATTTTGAGGAGAGAATTACTCGATCACAAAGTTCTTTAGTAAATTATGCACTGTAATGTCCCCCACCTCTTGATGAAGAGGTTGAGAGAGACTCAATAGTGTAGTTGTTCCCACTAGACTATAGTCTCATGCATCATGGGGACCAAGACACCCCAAAGAAATTACCTAAGCACAATGTTATAATATTAAGTTGACTTTGGGAGAAAGGATGAACTGAAGAAAATAAAAGAACATGTGTGGAAAAGCTAGGAGTTAACCCCAGGGGTTAACTAACTCAATAGAGAAATAGATCTGGAGTATAAAAGAAAGGAATGGCAGACTACTCAAGGATTCTGGATTATTATCACTTTGCATTTTGGGCTCTTGAGCACAAATCCATTTTGAGGGTTTGAGGTTACAAACCCTAGAGATCAACTCGGTGGTGAAAGATTCCACCCATATTGATCCAAGCTTGGTCCCGGAGGTGAAATATTCCTCCCACACCATTCTACAACAGTTTTAGGTCATATCCATCATCATAGAAGAGATCAGTGCGCAACTTTGAGGGGTTTTCCAGAAGGGGGCGCACCTCACAGAGGAGATCAGTTTGATCTAGGAGGAGGAGAAGGTTTTTGGGCCAAAGGACTTCTGGGTTTCCTTGGTATGATATAGGGCATCATTTCTAGCCTATTCTTGAAGAGATTTATCTGCCATATTATTACTGGAGCTTGGCACGATTTGGAGAAAAGGAGGACGCACTGCAGTTTGAGGATTCAGTCATAATTTGGAGGCTCAGATCTTCACCTTTCATCCTGAGACTTCACCAGGGGGTTTGTCTTGCCCCAATCTACTACTCCAGCCATTTTCATAGCATTTGGAGGTCTCTAGCAGTGAGGCCGAAATATTGGGTCTCTTCAGCCATCCAGGAGGGCGCAACTCAATTTGAGGTTTCATCTATTGGAGGATCGGATCTTCAACATTCGACCTGAGACTTCACCAAGGGGTTTGTCTTGCCCCAATCTACCATTTCAGCCAGTTTCATAGCATTTGGAAGTCTCTAGCAGTGGGGCCGAAATATTGAGGGTATTCAACTATCCAGAAGGGCACAACTCAGCCTAGGGAGGTTTGGATCTGACTCTTGGAAGGAAAGAAATCAATCTTGTGTTTTTCACCAGTGCCTTGTATTGCGTTTGGAGGCTATTATCTTCAGTCTAGAGTATTTTGTAGCAGTTATTATTGCAGCTTGGACATTATTGTGGTATTCTTCTAGATCTACAGATCTATTGTAGCAGGATCTTTCTATTATCTAAATAAAGGTCAGATCTGACAATATTGGTTCTATATTGGAGTTCTTGTTCTATCTTGTTGTTTCTTTATTGCTATATGTTTAGATCTATATCTTCTTGCAATATAATCTTCATGCCACAAAACTAATGCGCAACTCACTAAGGAAACTTGCAAACACACAAGTCAACAAATAAACAGTTAAACAACCAGTGTTCCAAGCAAAAAATTGGCTTGGGAACATTACAGAAGGGGAGGGAGAGAGAGCGACGAGGGATAATAGGGGAGAGAGACAAAGGGAAACAAGGAGAGAGGGGAAAAGTGGGGGGAGAGATCAAGAGAGAGAGAGAGAGAGAGAGAGAGAGAGAGAGAGAGAGAGAGAGAGAGAGAGAGAGAGAGGGGAAGAGAGGTAAAGAGAGAGAGGGAATGGGGGAAGGAAAAAGAGAGAGTGTGTATGGGGGAGAGAGGGGAAGAGAGGGAGAGAGGGGGAAAGAGGGGGAGAAGGGAGGAGAAAGAGAAAGGGAGAGAAATGGAAAATTAGGAATAGGTTTACCATTTTTAATCTATTTTTGTCTTGACATGTATCGGAATCCTAAAATGTATACCTCTTTTATTTCTGCTATAACATTTTTATCGGCTTAACCATTTTTAAAATAAGTTATACATTGCACTAGAAGAGAATGAGATCTACAATTTAGTATATATATATGTTTGTGTGTGTGTGTGTTTTTAACAATGTTAAGACTGTTATCCACCAAGTTGCACTAGGATGGACTTATAGTTGAGCCGCCAAAGATTGAACAATCACTTGTTCAAAATTCAAAGTTCAGAAGTCCAACCAACGGTTATGGCTCCTTTTTTAACTTTTACCACGTTTCCATACCCTACGAGTAATTGTAATAAGAGATGTTGCATGATGAACTTTGTAAAAGGTTTAGCCACCTAAGACTTAGACATGAAGCACAAAGCCATTTTGAGGGTTTGAGGTTACAAACCCTAGAGATCAACTTGGTGGCGAAAGATTCCACCCACCTTGATCCAAGCTTGGTTCCGGGGGTGCAATATTCCTCCCACACCATTCTACAACAGGTACAGGTCACATCCATCATCACATAAGAGATCAATGTGCAACATTGAGGGGATTTCCAGTAGGGGGTGTACCTTCTGAAGGAGATCAATTCGATCTAGGAGGAGGAGAAGGCTTTTGAGCCAAAGAACTTTTGGGTTTTCTCTGTATGCCATAGGACATCCTTTCTAGCCTGTTCTGGAGGAGATTTATCAGCCATATTATTTACTAGAGCTTTGCACGAGTTGGAGAGTAGGAGGGCGCATTGCAGAAAGAGGATCCATCCATTTGGGGGATCAGATCTGGCCCGAACAACTTGATACTTGGCCAGGGGCTTTATCTTTCCCTGATCTACAGTTCTGGAGATTTTGGGGGTTATTGGAGGCCTAGAGGAGGGAGGCCGAAATATTGAGCTTCAGAGAGAAGGAGGGCACACTATAGAAAGTGGATCTGCTCATTTGAAGAGTCAGATCTTCTCCATTCAGCTTGAAACTCCATCTGGGGGTTTATCTTGCCCCGATCTACTATTCGGGGGGTTTTGGTATAGTTTGGAGGTCTTGAGGAGGAAGGCCGAATTATTGGGGTTCTACAGCCAGCCAGGAGGGTGCATATCATCCAACAGACAGGGCTTTAGTCATCCACAGGGACAGTATTGATCTTATCTCTTCATCAGGTTATTGTGGAGCCTTGGGAGGCTATTATCTGCAGTTTTGTGAAGTCTTGGAGCAACTATTCTTCCAACTTCATTATTCTTATTGTATTTTCTTAGATCTACAGATCCATTGTATTTGGATCACTCTACTATCTAAATAAAGGTCAGATCTGAATCTATTGATTCTATATTGTTGTTATATGTTTGCATCTTGTTATTTGTTTATGATATTTGTCAGATCTATATCTCCATGTGTAATATCCCTTGAATAAACCATCAACGCACAACTATCTGAAGTAAACCTACAAACACAGTTAAACAACAACAAACAATTAATTAATTAGTGGTTCCAGGTAAAAAATTGGCTTGGGAACATTATAGTGGTATCATAGCATTGATCCTCCCAACCAATGGGGATTAGCGCATGCATAAGTTCAGTGGTATCTATATGGGAAGGCGCAAAAAATAGACAGGTGAACCAGAGGTGGAAATGGAAGGTTCCGGTGAGGACAGTGAGCCACAGGTTTTAGCAAGTATTGCAAAGGAGTTGCAAAACTCCATAAATCATACACAAAGTGCACTTCAACACCATCTACAGGAGAACTAGGAAACCATGCGCAGGGGATAGTTTGAAACGAGGGAGACTTTGGAAAGGATTAATGCCAACCAGGAGAATATTGCGCAACTCCTGCTATAGATGACACATGGGGGGAAAGGACCACACATTTATGCAAACAAGGAAGCCGGTGGTTCTCATGGGGGAACTAGACCTCATTAGGAGTAGGATCTTCATTATCATGCAGAGGGACATAGTTTTGGAGTTAGGATCCTCTAGGGGGCATCACACAGTAGAATTACTCCCAGACCCTATATGTCCACATTTTTGGATGGTCAACCACAGGGTAACCACTTTAATGTAGTGGAGGACCACTTTGAGGAATATGCCAGGGAATATGAGGCCTTGAGTGCAGGATTCAGGAGACAAGTGACATTAGACCAATACTGTGGTATCAAATTCAGAGGCCAACCCAAAAACTATCACAGGAACAATAATGAGTTGGAGCGCAAGGAAAGTAAAATGGAGATTCCATACTTTGATGGGTCTCCCAAGGTGTCTGCGCAAACTTGGGTTCAAAAGCTAGATACCTACTTGCAACTTAATGCCATGAGGGAGATGGATGCCATCAAGTTTTCCACCATGTACTTGGAGGGTAAATCTCATGATTGGTGCTATCATGGTTTGACCACGTTGGGTCATAAACAGATCACTACTTACACATAGTTCAGACAGACAAGGTCACCAAAGATCTATATTGAAGAGTTTCAAAGGATAGCAGTGATAGTACTAGATGTGTCTTAGGAGAGAATAATGATGCTCTTTACAGAGGGTTTGGTGGAACCCCTAAAAGGTTGGGTCAAGGATTTTAATCCTACCAACATGCATGAGGCATTATGTAGGACTAGGGACTTGATGGGATAAAAAACAAAGCCCAAGTTTGCTCGTAGACCACCCATAAACCAAGGGGGGAGAGATCGACAGGGGAATGACATAGGAAAGGGCAGAATGAATGAGGCTACTAGGAGAGAATCGGGGAGGAAGCAATTGTGCTTCACATGCAAGGAACCTTAGGAGCGGCTAGGACACCGATGTATGGGTAAGGGAAAGGCCCATTATATTGAAGTGATCTATCTTGATGAGGAGGAAGAATATTTCAGCCACATCCATAACATAGAAGAAAATCCACCTAGAATGGATCCTACAAAAAATGAAGAAGGGGAAGAAACATGTTTCATTCCTACACCAGACATGAAGGTCACAATAGCATCCATTAGTGGGGTGCCTAAATTCAACACCTTCAGGATGAGAGGAGTGATTTAGGAATAGAAGGTGTCAGTACTCATTGATGTGGGAGATTCACACAACTTCATAGATTTGGCCTTACTGAAAAGAAGGCATATACCCATGGTAGAGTTTGAAGGGATTCGTGTGGAGGTAGAAGGTGGGAACACCATGCCTTGTGACAGGTACATACCGGGGATGAAGCTTAATTTGGGCAAGCATGACTTGGCACATGATTTTTATGTGATGGACCTACCAGATACAAATATCATTTTGGGAGTTCAGTGGCTTAGTACATTGGGACCCATCACCACCAACTACAAAAGCATAGAAATTTCCTTCAATGGGAAAAAGGTGATGTTTAGAGGGATGACAGGTAATACACCGAGAGTGGTGACAACAAAGCACATGGAAGCCATCTTCAAGAGAGAAGACATTGTATATGCAACAAAATGTAGAATATCGGTTCAGGTGGACAAGAAATGGGATCCTCATTACTCTCCAAATATTCAGAGAATCATTGACAGACACAACAAGGTTTTGAACCTATTCCTCTAGGAGCACCACCAGATAGGGGGTTTGAGCACATTATAGAATTAGAAGAAGGAGAAAAACCTGTCATTATCACTCCTTATAGGCACCCAAAGACGTATAAGGATGGAATTGAAAAGGCTATCAAAGAACATTTAGATATGGGCCACATTAGGCCAAGTTCCAGTCCTTTTTCATCTTTAGTAGTGTTGGTGAAGAAGAAAGATGGGACAATGTGCATGTGCATTGATTACAGGGCATTGAACAATTTTTTTATCAAGAACCGATACCCCATCCCTAGGATTGATGAGCTATTGGATGAGCTTCATTGGGATGTATACTTCACCAACATAGACTTGCGCTCTGGCTATCATCAAATAAAAATGAGGGAGAAGGATGTACCTAAGAAAAGCTTCATATGTCATTATGGACACTATGAGTTCTTGGTTATGCCCTTTGGGATAACTAATGCGTCAACCACCTTCCAATCTTACATGAATCATGTCTTCAACATGAAATTAAGGAAGTTCCTCTTAGTCTTCTTTGATGACTTTTTGATTTATAGAAAAACATGTGAGGAACATATTCAACATGTAGAGAAGATCTTAGCCATCATGGAAGGGAAATATTTATATGCTAAAGAATCCAAATGTGAATTTGGGATGACAAAGGTTCTCTATTTAGGACACATCATTGGGGTGAAAGGAGTATAGGTACACCAAGAGAAGATACAACTATACTTGACTGACCAACACCTAGGAACCTCACTGAATTGAAAGGATTTCTTGGCATCTGTTGTTATTACAAGAGGTTTGTCAAAGGCTTCCCTCAATTTTGTGCACCCTTGACCAATTTGACCAGAAAAGGCGCATTCAAGTGGAGTCAAGAGGCACAATTGACTTTTGACAAGATGAAGAAGGTAATGAGAACTTGTCCGGCACTGGCTCTACCTGGTTTCTCACAACCTTTCACAGTGGAGTGTGATGCCTTAGCTGAGGGAATTGGAGCCATACTTATGAAGAATAAGCATCCCATTGTCTATGAGATCCGAAAAATCAGTCGTCCTAAGCTTCTCTACACCATTTATGACAAAGATATGTTAGCCATCATGCATGCATTGGCTAAGTTCAGGAAATACTTGGTTGGGGCAAAATTTGTTGTGAGGACATATCACAATAGCCTCAAATACTTTTTGAATCAAAAGGAACTAAATGAGAGAAAACATAAATGGGTTAGTAAAATCCAGGCATATGTCTTTGACATTGAATTTGTCAAAGTGAAGAATAATGTGGTGGTTGATGCCTTGTCCAAAAGACCATCGGTTTATGCTATGACCAACATTTCAGTTGACTGGAAGGCACACCTTTTGGTGGAATATTCGAAAAATAGACTTGCATGAGAATTGATGGATGGACATGTGCATGATGACAATTTCAGGATTGTGGATGAAATCATATATCACAAGGGACACATATTCTTGGTTCCCGAGTCAACCTTTAAAACCAGAGTGCTACATGCATGCCATGATTCACCAGTAGCAGGGCATCATGGGTTCCTCAAAACATATAGGAAAGTGAGGGAAAGGTTCACATGGAAGGGAATGAAGGAATATGTGATGCACCAAATCAAGGAATGCACCACTTGTCAGGAAAACAAGGATGAACACACTCATCCAATAGGATTACTGAAACCACTTCCCATTTCAGAGCATAAATGGGAAAGTATATCTATGGATTTTATCACAGAATTTCCCAAGGCCTAGGGAAAGGATTGCATTTTAATGGTTGTGGATATATTAACCAAATTTGTGCACTTCTTCGCCATTGCCACAGATTTCAGTGCTTCACATGTGGCAGACTTATTCTTTAGAGATATCTTCAGGTTGCATGGTTTACCCAAAACCATTGTGAGTGACATGGAAAATAGGTTCTAGCAGGAGCTATTCAGGTTGGTAGGTATCACTTTGACCCCCAACAGTAGTTATCATCCTCAAAATGATGGCCAAACTGAGATAGTCAAAAAATGGGTTGAAGGCTACCTACAAAATTATGTTTCAAGACAACATAAGGCATGGGTTAAGTGGCTTCATCTGGGTGAGTATTGCTACAACACCACCTACCACATGTCTATTGGTATGTCACCTTTCAAGGCCTTATACAACTATGACCCTCTCACCTTTGTAGAGATTGTCTTCAGTGACAATAGAGCCCCTATGGTACATGATTGGATTCAACAGAGTCAGAATATACTCAGATAGATTAAAGACCACTTACAAAGGGCACACAATCAACAAAAGGTGCAAGCAGACAAGCATAGGGTAGAACACAGTTTTGAGGTTGGTGACTTGGTATATTTGAGGCTCCAACCATATAGACAGGCATAGATTAGGAGAAGTGGCACAAAAAATCTTCAACCACGCTTCTTTGGAACATACAGAGTAAAAAGGAAGGTAGGGACCATGGCATATGATCTTGACTTACCTCAGGGCAGAAAAATACACAATGTATTTCACGTATCCTGCCTCAAATGAGCCATAGGGAAGCATACATCATTCCCATTGAGGAACTACCCCCTTTGAATGAGGAGGGGAAATTGATACTGGTCCCAAAGGAAGTATTATAAGTAAGGGAGAAAAGGCTAAGGAAGAGAAGCATTAGGGAATACTTGATTCGGTGGAAGAATTTACTATAGAGGATGCTACTTGGGAAGGTGAATAGGTTCTTCAGGAGACAAGATCAGGATTGCTTATGGGAAAGGAATTTTTAATAGGGGAGAGTGTAATGTCCCCCACTTCTTGACGAAGAGGTTGAGAGAGACTCAATAGTATATTTGTCCCCACTAGACTATAGTCTCATGCATCATGGGGACTAAGACACCCCAAAGAAATTACCTAAGCACAATGTTATAATATTAAGTTGACTTTGGGAGAAAGGGTGAACTAAAGTAAAGAAAAGAACATGTGTGGAAAAGCTAGGAGTTAACCTCAGGGGTTAACTAACTCAACAGATAAATAGATCAGGGGTATAAAAGAAAGTAAGGGCCCACTACTCACAGATTTTGGATTATTATCACTTTGCATTTTGGGCTCTCGAGAACAAAGCCATTTTGAGGGTTTGAGGTTACAAACCCTAGAGATAAACTCAGTGGTGAAAGATTCCACCCATATTGGTCCAAGCTTGGCCCTAGAGGTGAAATATCACTCCCACAACATTCTACAGTATGTTCATGTCACATCCATCATCACAGAAGAGATCAGTGCACAACATTGAGGGGATTTCCAGTAGGGGGCACACCTTCTGAAGAAGATCAATTGGAACTAGGAGGAGGAGAAGGATTTTGAGCCAAAGGACTTTTGGGTTTTATTTGTATGCCATAGGGAATCCTTTCTATCCTATTCTGGAGGATATTTATCTGCCATATTATTTACTGGATCTTGGCATGAGTTGAAGAGTAGGAGGGCACACTGCAAAAAGATGATCCAATCATTTGGTGAATCAAATCTTGCCTGAACAACTTGATACTTGGCCAGGGGGTTTGTCTTGCCCCAATATATAGTTATGGATATTTTGGGGGTTATTGGAGGCCTTGAGGAAGGAGGAAAAAACATTGAGCTTCAGAGAGAAGGCGGGCACACTGCAGAAAGTGGATCTTCTCATCTGAAGGGTCATATCTTCTCCATTCAACTTGAAACTCCATCTGGGGGTTTATCTTCCCTTGATCTACTATTAGGGGGGATTTGGTATTTTGTGGAGGACTTGAGGAGGAAGGCCAAATTATTAGGGTTATACAGCTAGCCAGAAGGGCACATATCATCCAACAAAAATGGCTTCAGTCATCTACACGGATAACATTGATCTTATCTCTTCATCAGGTTATTTTGGAGCCTTGGGAGACTATTATATGCAGTTTTGTGAAGTCTTGGAGAAAATATTATTCCATCTTGCCACAAAACCCTCCCCCTTCTCTCCGGATTCGGGGCTCTGTGACCTCCCGGTCTAAGATCATTCAATTCATTGAACCGAGTGGTTTGTCGGGCTCTTGATGGGAAACGATTTAACTTGACACAGGCCCTTTACCTTCTCGACGCAGGTTATGTGGCACCCGTGGACCCTCTCCTTAGCGCTTTTCAAATCTTAATGCCAACAGATGCTATCTCTATATGCTAGGCTTCCCTCCTTGATGTGACCATGAACTATGACCTTGGGCCAACTCCCTTCATAATTCCGTACTTCTAAACTTTCATGAGTTTTTTACTCCCCTTTTCCCAATTACCGAATCAACGAATTCTTTAGGACCAAATATACGGTCCACGTTCTCCTCGTGATCAACGACTGTGATCAAATTGCATGTTCGTACTTCGCGAGTCCTCTCTTCTCCCGACTCTATCATTCCTAACTTGGGAATCAATAAAATGTCGATCCCAACTCCATGTGTCCTATCTCAATGGATGGCTAGGATTGCTTCAGCTTCTATTTCTTCGGGTATTCTCTCCTTTTCTTTTCTTGAAGGGTTCTTCCTCCAAACTATGTGGATATTTTCCACATGCCTTCTAGATCCAATGGTCCAGAATCACTTCATGCCTCACGACTTCACGACGATCTCTGCTTTCTCCTGGAAAACCTCCCAAAGTTCCTGCTCTCGAACCTCTTGATCTTTTGCCACCTATCTCCTCCGATGATGGACTATTTTCCGGCCTTTGGGACTTCGGCAAGTCCTTGACCCCTTTGCACACTTAGTGCAAATTATTTCTTTTGAGACTTAGGCTATTCTCAAACTCTTTCTGCACTCCTTGGAAATTTCTTCACAAATTCTTCTGTGACTTTTATCGACTTGAAAACCTTCAAAGTTCACCGTTCCTCTGTCAACTTCCTCGTGCCCTCCTGGCAACTTCTCTCTCTTCCTCTTGATATTGTAATATGGACTTACAGTATCTTAGGTGCTCTCCTTGCCCTCAACTCTATTCTTCGATGAATTCTCCCTTAGCTTTATGGAAGGGTTTAAGGATTGTTGGCACAAGGGCAGGCCCAGGGTTCAATGCTTCAAGAACGCACCAACAAAACTCTAAATACCATCCCTTTTGGCAACACCTGTGAAGCAGATGAAGTCTCACCCAAGGTAGAGGCAGGAGTGGTTGCAAGACTCAGGTGTCTGCAACCTTAGCTGGGACACATATATGTGATTATAATACTTGATAAAACACTTAACACCATTAGTTCCTCAATATGCAATCATTATCCACTTCGTTGATAAAAAAAAGTTTCACAGTATTCACACTAATCTACAGTATTTAAGCACTTAGCATATAAATGGATCAAAATGAGCATATCAAGCACTAATCATGACTATCTTGATCATATATGATATTCTCACATATCATAAGCACAAAGCAGAAGTAGATCTATCTGAACATATCAAATCACTTAGAAAATAACATGTGATCACATCAAGACAAAGCACAAAGCACATAACACAGTGTTTACATGGTTCACCCCCACCCTGGGGCTACGTCCACCAACTCTTCTTCTTTATTGTCTTCAATCAATCGATTACAAGCACAAAGCCTTCAAAACCCTTACTCTACACAGGACAAAATATCTGCGCTGCCAGCGAGATCCTTCTTCCTTGCATTACAACACAAATCCTTCTACAGTCTTGCACAAGGACTTGCACTTAGCTTTGCAAGTCTTACCCAAAATGCACAAAGCCCTTACAATCCACACTAGCACTTAGCATACATTCACATCACATAGATGCACTATTCGACTACTCCTCCATATGGCCTAGACATCTATATATATATTACAAAATAGGCCTACACATGGGTAAACCCATCGACTGACATCCCATTCTCGTTACATATCCCATATCCCAAAAAGGGGCCCAAAAGGGGGTCGAGATCCCGTGATCTCTGCTTCGTCCTACGCTCCTCCTTCGACAAGTTGTCGAAGTCCCAAAATAGGTCAACATGACCAAGAAACTCCCAAAACTTGGTCAAGGGCCAACAGTCAGTCTGTACGCAATGATGTATTTTATATTAATTATGAGACATATACAAAAGTTATGGCTATTTGAAAATTTCCCATTAATTTTTCTGTTCATTCTTTAACTTGGTGCAAATCTACGTTGTAATTATGAATTTTGCACCTATTCCATTGGATTTTTCGTAGAATATCAATCGAGTTTCTTCATATACATATTCTGGACACTCTTTCCAAGTTTCACCCTTTTATGGGTTGCTAGTTATAACCTGCTGAAGTTCCAAGCCAATTCATGTTTTTGGTATTGAATGCTACAGGTACCTTCTTTGCCATATTAAACAATTTTAACATGCCCATGAATTTAATTTATCTCTAGTATTGTCTTCTATGGCTCAATATCTTTCCATTGACTTATCCTATGCCTCAATCTGATTCCGTAGCATAAAGTTATGGCTCTTTGAAGTTAGTTGGGTCTTAAAATTTACCCTCCACTGTTTGTGTTGTAACTTTCTCATAAACCCTCCACTGTTTGTGTTGTAACTTTCTCATAAAAGCTCCGTTTGACGAATGATTTACACCATTAGAAAGATATCTCTAAGCTCTTTTATTTGAGCTGCATAGACACAATTTATTTTAATATAATTTTGTTATCATGGTTTCTGAGTAGCTAAAAATTCTCTTAAGGGCCTCAAAATCATGCTGCAAAAATATGACGTTCCAATGATATAAAATGTCGCGGAATTTTGCTGGTTTCTTGCGTTCAGCCTCCAAACGACTTCGTGCACACAAATTTCAATCTGTACACCCATATTTATTATGCGCAACACCACCACAAGGTAAATCATGCTTCGTGCACTTATAACCACTGTGCATCACTTCTCTGTCACGCCAATAACTGGCACGCACCACTGTTGTGTCGTGCACCAATATCCACTGCGCACAATTTTGGTTCTTGCACTATTACTTGTTGCACACAATTTTTCTATCACATGTTGATATTTTGTGCGCATTTCACTCTATGCGTTGCACCATGCCAAAGTTTAGTATGCCCTCACCGGGCACCAATACTCTGCGCGCACCATTAACTAAACTGTCGCGCGACAACATATACCCACATTGCGCGCGCACCAACCAAACTCCTCTGCACTTTGCCCATACTGCTCACACCACACACACCATTATTATGTGTGTGCACACCGCGCACACCTTATTATGCATATGAACACCGCACAATGCTAAATTTAGCATGCGCACCCGCGAACCAACATTTTTTGGTGCGACGCCAAATTTTAGCACGCGCACCCGCACACCAACATTTTTCTGCGTAGTGCCAAAATTTAGTGCACACACCCGCACACCAATATTTTTTTGTGCAGCGCAAAAATTTAGTGCACGTGCCCACACACCAATGTTTTTCCGTGCAGTGCCCAATTTTTAGTGCGCCCACCTGCGCACATTCATTTTTATGCGCATCAATTTCTCGTGAATTTCACTGCAAAAATTGGGGCTTTTGCTTAACTTTTTCCCAATTTTTACCATAGACATTCTGCAACTATGAAATTTGCTCAATTTCACCCCGATAACACCAATTCAACCTTTGTAACAACAAATCTTTGTGGGATGACATTTCTGGGATGAATTTTACCCAAACTGAATTCACGAATTGAGAATTTTAATTACTAATCTCGCTCCATCCGTCATGGATTCACTGTAACTTCAAATTCAACCAATTCTAGGTTTGAATTTGCTAGAACATATATTAAATCAAGAATGTCTCACCACATGGACAAATTTCTCAATTTTCCCATGAATTTAACAACATAAATTGGGGCT
>CBVK0101893429.1:0-14253 GCA_900067695.1 Picea abies
ATCATATCAAAGCACAACACATGGAAAGAGACCAACACATTAGGTTGAAGCACCGAGCACAACACATAGAGTTACTGTGGTTCACCCCCACCCTGGGGTTACATCCACAAAGTCTTCTTCTTCTGTATTAGCTTTGGTCAATTGGGTTACAATAAAAAGCTCAAACTTGTACTCTGCATAGGACAGGAGATCTGCGCACACCTCGCCAGATCCTCCTTCCTCGAGTAGATATAGCATAGAGCCTTCTTACAATCCGTGCACTTAGCACTTACAACACTTGCACTCAACTTTGCAAGTCGGTCACAAAATATATGAAAATACTTTACTCGCACTTAACTTATCTCCTTTCTTTTTCTTACATTGCCTAACTACTTATTTGTACTTTACAAAATAGGCCTAAACATATGTAAACCCATGGGTTGACATCCCATACCCATTACATTATCCCCAAAAACCCAGAAAGGACCTAAGAAAGGGGTCTAGCTTCCACGATCTTCGCTTCGTGTTGCACTCCATCTTTGACAAGCCGTCAAAGTCCAAAAATGGTCAAATATGACCAAGTGTTCCTCAAAACTTGGTCAAGGGCCAACAAGGATTCTCCTTTCCTTTGTCGATGCACTCTTGCAAAGCCTTCCTTCCTCATAATGTTCAGTAATTCTGGGATTCTCTTAAGGATTCCAACACTTCCGACCATGTTGTCCTTATGCACGCTCACACTAACTCAATGCCCTCCTTACAGAGTGTTTCAAAGTATTCAATAACTCTGAATTGTGCTTCCTCCCACATAGTCTTTCTTTCCAAGGTACTTAACCACCTTGAAATTTCCTCTCGAGTTTGTGAATTACCTTGGTATGCCCTCCTGGAAACTTCTCTTCTGACTCCACTGAGTTCAAACACACACTCCTTGCGTTGGCTCACAAAGTTTCCTATCTCTGTCACGCACTCCTTGCACTTAGCCTAGAGAACCAAACTTAATTCAACACACTCAGAGATAGAAAACTGTATCTCTATCCCTGCAGACGAATTCTAACATTTATCTACAATTCAAATGCATATAAATGACATCCATAACACAACATCCATTACACAGAAATTGATAACAGGAAAAATTGTCATTTTCTATTAATGGTGAAATGTCAAATTACAATAGTTTGAGTCCAGACTGTGACTGAGTCTTGACCCTCATCAATCTCCCTAACTTGGCTCACAATGATTTTTTCCATCAAACTCTAGCAACCTCTATCAGTCATACAATACAAATATTTATACAAGAGGGTCTCGACGAGCTTCCCTCATAAGCTAAACTAGTGGTGTCAAATCACCATTCAAAACACCTGTCTAATGTGAAAATTACAGTGATGGAAATATGATCCAAATCGGATGGAGATCCCTCCTGCTTTCAACCACTTAATGACGACCTTATCTCCAACTTATGAGAATACACAACTTAGCTCTTCCATCTTGTGATCATTAAATGTCTAGATCATGCTTTTGATTATCGAGGTAAAATGAGAGGGAAACGCCTCTCCATTTCTTGAATGTGCACCATACAATTTAATTAACTAACAGGTGATAAGGTGGAGAAATGCTCTTGCATCATACTCCACGGCTATGAAAATCATAAGCTCCTACTCATGAGCTTTCCAGCGTGGTTGAAATCCTCATGGATCCCAAAATTTCTCCTGGAGTTGTCTTTAGGCTCCTTTGCTTCGCTGTTGCTGCTCCTGCATCTTCCCTGTTGCTCGTGCAGGTTTCCTTCTGTTCAACTTCTCCTTGCTAATTGCTTCCTCTGCTAACCCTAACATTATCTTCCTTATCTCCTCCACCACCTCATCCAACTGTGCCATCGGCTAGCTCTTCCTTTGTAGACTAGCTTGCTGCAGCTTCTCCTTGTCAATGGGTAAATCACACCAATATCCCATACTATCCTCCTCATTTATTATGGTTTTAGCTTGCCACTTTGTTGCATCTTCCACCCCTGGAGACTTCTTATCACTGAACTATTTCTTAGCTTCTTCTTCTGACAGATTGTCTACTATTAGTTCTTCTGCTGGTCCCATTCCAACTTCCACCAACTGCTGCTCATGCTAGTGTGTCTCCTCCGACATGGATATCTTATGTCAGCCACCTTCTAGTTCCATACTATCTAACCAATCCTCCAGTGCCTTTAACTCCAATTCCCACTGAGTGAGTAACTCAACTGGCCACTACTCGATTGGGACAGATCTTAGTATATGCTCCTCCTCCTTCACGACAGTCTCAACTTGCTGTACTTCTATTGCACCCGCAACGTCTGTGCTCGACTCTCCTTGGCTACTTGGTAGGAATGTCTCGAATCCTCCAATGATCATAAGGATCCTCTGATCCTCGTCCTTTGTGACAGAATTTTTCAACTTCTCATCATCTTCATTAACACGCCTCACAATTCTGCGTGAATCTTCCTCTGAGAGAGGTCTTTCTTCTGCCTCCTCCTCATCTGTCAACTCCCCCTACTAACGTGAACTCTCAATTGGGCTCATCTCTTCTCCCTTGCCCACTTATAAATTTGGGATATCTCCTCTGCCCACCTGGCAGTCTATGAGATCCACTGATCTCTTCTCATTGCCCACCTGAAAACCTATGATACCACTGCCATTTCTCTTTCCATCGTTACTGAGTTGTTGTTTCTTTCTGGTCAACAACTTCTGAACATACCATTTAGTTGTTCTCTTCAAGGGCCATTCATACCTCCAACATATGCTTTCCTCCTGCTGCATCTTGAATGCTAGTGTCTCCATCTGGGATCGGATTTGACTAAGTTCCTTGTCTATCTCCGCTTTGATTTTTTGCGGGAAGACTCTCCCTTGACCGTGCTCATGACTTCCAATGACCATCTTGCTTCACCTGCAACCCACCTGGCTGTTTAACATCTGTTGCACACCTTGCAACAACTTCAACAAAGAATCACACTCTATCCCTCTTACCTACAGAAATCAATTCTGCATTAGCTCTGATATATCCTTTTCCTATGATCTGTAGACAAAACAAGCTCTGATACCACTCTGGCGAAAACCCCTCCCCCTTCCCTCCAGATTCAGGGCTTCGCGACCTCCCGGTCTAGGATCGTTCAAGTCACCAAACCAAGTGGTTTGTTGGGCTCCTAATGGGAACCAATTTAAGTTGACATAGGCCCTTTACCTTCTCGACACAGGTTATGTGGCACCCACAGACCCTCTCCTTAGCGCTTTTCAAATATTAACGCTCACAGATGCTAGATCTCTATGCTAGGCTTCCCTCCTTGATGTGACCACAGATTATTACCATGGGCCAACTCCCTTCGCGATTCCATAGTTTGGAAGTTTCGCGAGATGCTTACTCCCCTTTTCCCGATTACCAAATCGGTGAATTATTTGGGACCAAATATACGGTCCACGTTCTCCTTGTTATCAATGACTGTGATCAACTCGTGAGTTAGGAATTCACAATTCCTCTCTTCTCCCAACTCTATCCTTCCCGACTCTTGAATCAACAAAGTACCGATCCCAACTCCACGTGTCCTATCTCAATGGACAACTAGGATTGCTTCGGCTTCTAGTTCTTCGGGTATTCTCTCCTTTGCTTTTCTCAAAGTGTTCTTCCACCAAACTGTGTGGATATCTACCACATGACTTCTGGATCCAATGGTCCAGAATCACTTCGTGCCTCATGACTTCACGAAGATCTCTAATTGCTCTTGGAAAGCCTCCCGAAGTTTCTTCTCCCGAACCTCTTGATCTTCTGCCACCTGTCTCCTCCGACGATGGATGATTTTTTGGCCTTCGGGACTTTGGCAAGTCCTCGACCCCTTTGCACACTTAGCGCAAATGATTTCTTTCAAGACTTAGGCTATTCTCAAAATCCTTCTTCACAGACTCTTCTATGACTTTGCTTGGCTTGAAAACCTTCGAATTTCACCATTCCTCTGTGAAATTTCTCGTGACCTCCTGGAAAATTCTCGCTCTTCCTCTTGAGATTGTAATATGGACTTATAGTATCTTTGGCGCACTCCTTATGCTCAGCTCCATTCTTCGATGACTTCTCCCTTAGCTTTATGGAAGGGTTTAAGGCATCTCCTTTCCTTTGTCGATGCACTCTTGCAAAGCCTTCCTTTCTCAGAATGTTCAGTAATTTTGGGATTCTCTGAAGGATTCAAACACTTCCGACCATGTTGTCTTTGTGCACGCTCACACTAACTCGATGCCCTCCTGACAGAGTGTTTCATAGTATTCAATAACTTTGAATTATGATTCCTCCCACACAGTCTTTCTTTCTAATGTACTTAGCCACCTTGAAATTTCCTCCCAAGTTTGTGAATTACCCTGGTATTCCCTCCTAGCAACTTCTCTTCTGACTCCACTGAGCTCAGACACACACTCCTTGCATAGGCTCACAAAGTTTCCTCTCTCTGTCGCACACTCCTTTCTCTTAGCCTAGAGAACCAGACTTAATTCAACACACTCATGGATAGAAAAATGTATCTCTATCCTTGCAGATGATTTCTAACATTCATCTACAATTCAAATGCATATAAATGACATCCATAACACAACATCCATTAAAAAAAAATTGATAATAGGAAAAATTGTCATTTTCTATTAATGGTGGAATGTCAAATTACAATAGTTTGAGTTTGGACTGTGACTGAGTCTCGACCCTCATCAATATCCCTAACTTGGCTCACAATGATTTTTTCCATCAAACTCCAACAACCTCTATCGGGCATACAATACAAATATTTATACAAGAGGGGCTCGATGAGCTTCCCGTACAAGCTAAACTAGTGGTGTCAAATCAACATTCAAAACACCTGTCTAATGGGCAAATTACAATGATGGAAATCTGCTCCAAATCGGATGCAGATCCTTCCTGCCATCAACCACTTAATGGCGACCTTATCTCCATCTTATGCGAATACACAACTTGGCTCTTCCAGCTTGTCATGATTAAAGGCCTGGATCACGCTTTTGATTCTCGAGGAAAAATGAGAGGGCAACACCTCTCCCTTTCTTGAATGCGCACCATACGAGTTAATTGACTAGCGCGTGCCGAGGTGGAGCGATGATCCTACATCACAACTTCATTATTCTTATTGTATTTCTCAAATCTACAGATCCATTGTATCTGGATCACTCTACTATCTAAATAAAGATCAGATCTGAAGCTATTGATTCTATACTGGTGTTATATGCTTGCATCTTGTTATTTTTTTATGATATCTGTCAGATCTATATCTCCATGTGTAATATCCCATGTATAAATCATCAATGCACAACTATATGAAGTAAACCTACAAACATAGTAAAACACTAGTAAATAGTTAATTAATCAGTGGTTCCAAGCAAAAAATTGGCTTGGGAACATTACATGCACTTATGGAAGAGGTAATGAATTTTAATGAACCAAAAACTTATGCAGAAGCATCAAGACAAAAGGAATGGGATGAATCTATGGAAGTAGAATTGAATGCCTTGGTAAGAAATGATACATGGGACTTGGTCATTTTACCAAAAGGAAAATATGTGATTGGTACTAAATGGGTTTATAAAACTAAGTATAAATATGATGGCACAATTGATAAGTATAAAGCTCCTTTAGTTGCAAAAGGCTATGCACAGAGAAAAGGAGTTGATTATACTGAGACATTTTCTCCAATGGAAAATTTGCATACAATCAGGATGGCTCTTACATTAGTTGCTCAATATAAGTGGACAATTTTTTAGATGGATGTTAAGTCAGATTTCTTGAATGGTTATGTGGTTGAAGAAATTTATGTGGAGCAACCTGAAGGTTTTGAAGTTCTAGGAAAATAAGGTTATGTTTATAGGTTAAAGAAGGCATTGTATGGCCTTAAGAAGGCACCAATGACCTGGTATTCAAGAATTGATAAGTACTTTCAGGATCATGGCTTAGTGAAAAGTTTATATGAACCAAATCTCTATATCTTTCAGTCAGGTCATGATGTTTTGATAGTTTCTTTATATGTTGATGATTTGATCTACACAGAAAACAATGTTGAGTTATTTCAAAGGTTTAAGTCACATATGATTGCTGAGTTTGAGATGGCAGATCTTAGTGAGTTGCATTATTTCTTGGGAATTGAAGTTTGGTAGAAGGAAGATAATATTTTCATGTCTCAAGCCAAGTATACTTGGGATATTTTGAAGAAGTTCAGAATGGTGAGTTTCAAGCCAGTGACAACTCTTTTGGAAGTTGGGTTGAAGTTATACAAACATGATGACTCCAAATCAGTTGATGTTACTTTGTATCGTTAATTGGTTGGAAGTTTGATCTAATTAACTACAACTCGACCATATATTTCTTTTGTAGTTAGTATGGCATTGAGATTCATGGAAGAGCCCACGAAAATGCACTGGAAAGCAACTAAGAAGATTTTGAGATATCTGCGTGGTACAGTTGGTTATGGTTTGGTATACAGATCTATAGAATATTTCAGGCTGATTGGTTATATAGATTCATATTGGGCAGATTGCATGGATGACAATAAATCAAATTCAGGGTAATCATTCAACATGGGTTCAATAACAGTTGCTTGGAGTACTAAAAATCAACCTACAATTTCTCTCTCCACCACAGAAGAAGAGTATAAAGCAATAATGACAACAACATGTGAAGTAGTATGGTTGAGAAGAATTTTGGAGGATCTTCATGAGGAGAAAGAACAACCCACACAATTAATATGTGATAATCAAAGTGTTATTCAAATGACCAAGAATCCGGTTTTTCATAAGAAGACCAAGCATATTGATATCAATATCATTTTGTTCGATATTTGATTCAACAAGGTGTGGTTGATATCAAGTATTGCAGAACATAAGAGCAGGTAGCCGATATATTCACCAAAGCACTATTAAAAGAGAAGTTCTGCAAATTCAGAGATGATCTTGGAATATTTCCAAATGATCATTATGGAGGAGAAATGTTGGAATACTGATTCATCTGTCATATTCTAGATGTAATTATTATTAGTGTTATTGTTGTTTTGTTATGTCTCGAAGGTTTAATTAAAGTTAGGAAAATATGCTTGAGAGATTTATGGAGAGATTATTGGAGAGATTCTTGAGAGATTGTAGGAGAAGATGATTTCCCGTAACATCTCCTCTCATTGTATAAATGCATGCTTTGTTAATGAGAAAGTTTGATCCTGCGTGCATTATTGTTGGATTATTTGCTCCATAATTTTGCTCGTGTAATTTCTTCACTTGAAGGTATATAGAGGTTGTCCATATCGAAAATTGTCCAAACAATAGTAATAATATTAGACCAACAATAAAGAGAACCATTCGAACTAGTCATTAAATAAAGGTAATGACAATTCACTTCATATTTATAAGATAATAAAATGATCAATGATTAATTTAATTTTAAATTCATAATAAATTGACTTTATTACAAATTGTAATTTCACCTTCAACTCCTAAATTACCAATTTTAACCATTATTAATATCTCATTTATCACCCTCACTTAATTTTCATACTAGACATTTTAATTTTCATACTAAACATTTGTGAATGTCCCAAAACATAATCAACTTATCTAGAAAAAATCTGTTAATAATGTTCAAAACCCAATTTTCATACTAGACATTTGTGAATGTCCCAAAACATAATCAACTTATCTAGAAAAAAGCTGTTAATAATGTTCAAAACCCTTCTTGGAGTAGCAAAATCGATCAACAACAAAGTAAGGTTTACAACTTACTATATTGTTGTCCTCTATGCACCACGTTCCTCTCTATGATGTTGCAACAACATGAGATAAAGCTGACTACAAAATTTATATCCAACATGGTTGATACAAAGTCATAAGCCCTCTTATCATCCCCTAACTCACTTGTTGGATTAGAGTTAATAATGGCTGGATAATTCAACTTCAACCTATTATTGGATTGGAGTCAACGATGGATGAAAATTTCAACCTATCTACAGTTGATGCATAGTTTTTTTTCCTTGCAATAAACGAACTTTTTCTTTATTGAAATTCCAATCCTTCTTGTTAAATCTATTTTCTACAGTAATATACTCGACATTTGAAATTCTTTCATGGGAACATTTATTTGTTGGATTAGAGTTAATAATGGCTGGATAATTCAACTTCAACCTATTATTGGATTGGAGTCAACGATGGATGAAAATTTCAACCTATCTACAGTTGATGCATATGTTTTTTTTTCCTTGCAATAAACGAACTCTTTTTTATTGAAATTCCAATCCTTCTTGTTAAATCTATTTTCTACAGTAATATACTCCACATTTGAAATTCTTTCATGGGAAAATTTATATATTTCACAATGATCTATAGTAATCATAATTGAGGGATGCAACACCCCATTTCCTAGGATGGGTTTTGAACATTTCCGTTTGGGTGGTTTATGATTAATTTGGAGCCACCTTCAAATATAACTTTCTTGAATCCTTGTTTGAATTTTTTTTTATACCACCAATCAGAGAAATCAATCCTACTTGTTTAATTCACTTGTATCCTAGGAATTAGTAAATGACTCTTACGATGCTCCCTTCGTGATCCTAAAATATTCCCATTTCACTTACTATGTTTGGGTTACCTTTAGAAGCACCCTCAAAGTTGTTCATGTTCGATCTTCTAAGAGGGAGGTTCCATGGAAGTCGTATTGTTTGAGATATTAGAAGGTTTGAGAAAATTGATATCCTCTTATGGTTCTTAGATTTTATTTGAAATTATTACTTTCTTGATTTTACCCCATATTTAATTAGGAGGCCATTAATATTTTTCTTCAAAATTCAAAGGCCATTCCATTTCTTTCTTTCCATTAGAGCTAGAATATGAAGCTTATGGAGAGGGTATGCACATTGTTAAGCAATCCTTATTTCCATGGAGGTTTTGGGAAGTATATGAATGTTAATTCCACTATTGGGTTGTAGGTGTTTTTGATGTGCATTAAAAAGACTCAAGTGGTTCTAATGTTGTAAGGTGATTTGAATTATTTAGAGAATGAAATGAAGGAAGAAATATAACAAATATATAACAAGGTGATACATATAGATATTGCAAGGAACATAGTAATACAATAAAATTGATATTCTATTAATGAAAGTATGGAATACAAAAGACTATAAAATACAAATCACACAAGCTATCTAGAATGGTGGTAGCTTATCTCTGAATAGAGATGTGTCAGGTATGCTCATTCACCATACATTAATTACAATGAGGCTCCAAAGACCTTTTTAACATAAAGCATAAATGAGAAAACCCTAAACATCTAAAAACCTAACCCTAGGAGATGAAGTAACATAAAGCATAAATGAGAAAACCCTAAACATCTAAAAACCTAACCCTGAAAGATGGAATGCCAAAAGGTTTGTGGGCCTCGATATGGCCCCGATGGGGGTAGTTGATACGTCAATTTCCCAAGGGTACACATTTTGAATACAATCTCTATTTGGGGTGCTCGGTACCCCATTAGAAAGGTCTAGCTGAGGAGTATACTTTCCGAACAACCTAATAGATCCCAAAATTGATCTATTGGGCACTGCCAAGTCAAAAAAACGTCATTTAGGGCCTTAAAACAACCTCAGAAGTCTGGGACTTGAAAAACTGCCAAGATGAAAATTGTAATTTGAGACAGTAGAATAGGTGGGCGGCCACCGATATCCACCTGGATCATAAGGCTACTTTTTAATATGATGTTATATGATTTGAGCCTTCTAGCTCTTTGAACCCCATAACACATCTTATCAATCCAAGTAGGTTCTTTTCCTTAAGGAAATTGGGAAAATAATGATGATGTTATATGATTTGAGCCTTCTAGCTCTTTGAACCCCATAACACATCTTATCAATCCAAGTAGGTTCTTTTCCTTAAGGAAATTGGGAAAATAATGTTCTCTTTAGTCACAAGGCACGAGAATGTTTCTATCTTGGGCCAAATAGAGAGATTCCATGTTTGTTTCCATATTGGAAAATTTTGAAGGTTTTCTTTTTGTAAAAGGTTTAAAGAACGAGTATTTCCTTGATATAAAAAAATACTTTCTCTTTATGGTTCTAATAGAGCACATTTCATATTCATGGTTTCTATATTCCTTTTTGTTAGAATTTATTAAATGAGGTTTCTTATTCCTCTTGAATAAAACTAGGCCACTCCTCTATTTTGTTTTCCTACAAATATATTTTAATCTTAATCAATTGGTTGCTCTAGCTCCACAATGAGGAATTCTTTCCCATAGCCTTTTAATTTACTCTATTAACATATAACATATGTTTCCTAATTGTATTCAAAATTTGAATATTTCTTAGAGCTTGATAGTCATTCCATACAACATCTTATATCCTATAAATTTTATACCCTATAAATTTATAGAGGTTACAATCATGTATATCCAAATTAATCATAACTAATTTTCTTTTAAATTCATCATAACTACTTTTATTTTAAATTTTTTTATAGAGGTTACAATCATGTATATCCAAATTAATCATAACTACTTTTCTTTTAAATTCATCATAGCTACTTTTATTTTAAATTTTTTTTTCCCTATCCCATAATATTTACAATAGGTATCCTTTTTATTATATATGTCCCCATTCCCTATATGCATTCCCTATATGTTTTACCTTTAGGAATCTTGGGAGCCTTTACGAATTTTCTCCAAAGAGTTTTTGGCCAGTTAGGATTCTCCCATATAGTTTGGCATTTAGGAACTTATTAACAATGTCAATTATTCTAATACACAATGGGCCTCCTTATTACCTTTTATTTAGTTCACGATGTATAAAAATTTGATGCATTTTTCTCTAAGACTAGACCCTCATGTGAAAAAATATTCCTTTTAGTGATTATTGAGACATTTGGTTATTTATCTATGCATAATTTTCTTAAATTATTGAGTATGAATGTGATTAACATTGTTCTTATGTGGTTTTGAGTTTTTTTTTTAATATTTTATGTGAAGGATAATGTGATCTAAAGACTAAGAAGTGTAGGAAATCAAATCACCAAGACAAGTTTGATCCCCTTCATTCATGGCTCTGGAAAAACTTGATGGCTAATGATATTTTAAGGGATTTTTTCTTTTCACCTTCTTTAGAATCTTCCAACACTTAGATGGCTAATGATATTTTTAAGGGATCTTTTCTTTTCACTTTCTTTAGAATCTTCCAACACTTAGAGGAAACATTAAATGACCCCAAGAAATTATAATCTTAGCTGATTGAAACAATTCAAATTATAAAAGTGATGACATAACAGGTAAAAGCCCATAAATACAGAGTAAGAATAGACTCTATTGACAACTCCAGTGATCTAGATACCATCAAATCTTCTCTCTAATTCTAATTCCTCGAATAAAATCGAGTTTTGGAATCTCTGTCTATGTACAAATAAAAAATTTAAAGTATTTGGTCAGGAGCACTTAGATTTTGCGCTCTTTAAATCAACGCTTAGACTCCTTTGTAAATAACTCTCTTTAAAAAATTTGAGATTTTCCTGAAAGCACTTATCTTAATGACACCTTATAAAATCTGGCACTAAACCTTTATCATATATGACCGAGGGATATGTCCCTAAGCTAACAAATGGGTGGTTTACCAATTTATTGGAGTGTCGAGGTACCGGGTATACTTCGTCACTCCTTAACATTATTTCTGGGTTAGTAGGCTGATATATTGATATGGACAGGACGCTATGAAACCGTGACTGTTGGAATTGAGATCTCGGGGATTAGGAGATCGAGGCACTGGGATGTCGAGCAATGATTGCTACCTTAGACTTAGTTTGAAATACACTGAGGCCAGTAGGGCAGTAGGCTGGAGAACTAATGTGTTAGGGGAACGATAGGGATGATACACCGACCCATCAATATTTTGAGATATTGGGCCTTTTGAAAAAATTCCAAAGAGTTTGAATGACCTGGACGATATAATCAACGGTTGGGAATTAATGATTAAAAATTTCCTACGGTCTGGATCCTCCATGTTGGAGATAGTGGTATGATATTGTCATTGATGTCAAATAGGGAGTAGAAGAACATTAACTCAATGCTCATAAGGGAGAACGCGTTGAAAAAATGCTCTCAGGATTGAAATCCCCACAGTAAAACTCCAAAAGAATTGAGGAGGATCCTATCCACTGATGTATTTTTCGGGACAAATTTCGACTGTCAGATCATAGAGGAAACTTGTGTAAAGAAGATAAGGATCATGGCCATTTGTCGAAGATTTGGGAATGATTTAGATCGTGAGATCTAGATTAAATATAGACCAGAAGATTTGGGAATGATTTAGATCGTGAGATCTAGATTAAATATAGACCATCATATCATCTACTAACAGTCATGGACAGTCAATCATGGAAATGATGTATGCATGGTCAACCCGACATTGACCACTTCGGATAATATCAACCGAAGGAAATTTGCATGAAGGAATTTTAACCAAAGCCCAAGTTCCAAAGTAAAAGTATGTCGTCGGATCTAAGGAGCACTTCAAGATCAATGATAATCGTTAGATCAGGGTTGTGTAGCATCAATCAACTCTGACATTGACCACTCAGATGAAAAGAATCCAAGAATAGGTAAGATTACCCGAAGGCCAGAGCCCCAAATTTTTGAAGTGAATAAAGAGCATAATATCTGGACAATGCATGGTGACTGTTGGATTAGGATGGGTGGGTCCAACTGTGGTCAAATTCGATGCTGACCACTTCAGAGAAAAAAAAGTTTTAGAACATGTAAGTTCACCTGAAGGCTGGAGCTCTGAAGTCACAAAATAAGACACGTGTTACATACATTGAGAGCCCACCTCATCATAGTCCACGTCAACAAGGACACATGGTACATTCATATGATGACAAGTGTCAAGATCCAGTTGGAATTTTAGATATATGTAAGTCACAAATCTAAGTGACACATAGCAACCACTCAGCCAGTGCCACATGGCAACCACTCAGCCAGTGCCACATAAAAAAACTACGTCACTCTAGGAGTATGTCCTTAAGGGAAAACCGGTTTCTACCACCAACAACTTCCTGAAGCACTGAAGGCCAAAGTCATTCTCGACCATTGATCAAGCACAAACAAAGGACGAAGACAAGATCTATTCACAACCGTTGATCTGAGATACATATCAACGTGTATAAGCTATTTCGGAACTCAACCAAAGTGGTTTGGAAAACGACCTTTCCAAGCTCCAAAATGATTTTTGTATGACGTGTGGACAGGTGGTTTATGGTTTGGAGGTTGGAAGAATATTTATCCCTCGCGCAAGTTTAACTCTGAAATAATCCCGGCCATCCATCTCAACGTTTGATTAATTCATGGCAGTCGATTTGTTTGAAACCTATTGACAAACCAAGATCGTCCATCTAACAAAAGATTGAATATCAATCGTCCGATCTACTTCGACGAAATGTACTCCGAGAGGATTGAATGATTACACAGGCTGGAAGTCCCAAAGGATGAAGTTCTAAAGTAAATGATAATCATCCATCTCAAAATACAATTAAATGTGACCGTTGATCTTGATGACGCACTCATTTGGCTTAGAGGCTGGTCACCACTTGTGGTCATATGGAGCAAAGGTCCTGAAGTGTTTCTGTGCAAAATTTAACACACATAGTAAGAATTTTATCTCGGTCAATAAGGAACATTGAACCAGATAGGATCTAGATTTTTCCCTGATTGATATTAAGTGATCACATACATCCAATGAATTGGAGAGCTAATTGAAAATCTCAAATATGATCTATTGGAGAACTGGGGATTCAACAAAAGCATGGTAACAAGATAAGGAGTTGATACATGCCTTTGATCAACTTTTGAGGACGAATCAAGATTAATTAAACTGAGAAACTTACATGATAAATTAATAAACGAGGAAATTAATTTCTGTTAATGAAAAGGTACAATGATTCATTGTCAAAAGACACAATGATTCAAATTCACACCAATTTGAAGACTATATATAAATGATAAAGAATGGTGAGAAGAAAGTGTCTTTGTAGTCTAGATCAGAAGATCAAAATAGAAGCAGAGTCCAAGAAAAGGAACTGATGATACTGATGCTGTGAGGGTTGAAGGGAGGATCAAGGAAGGATTTCTATCCTTCACTAAATAAGGGAGTTGATGCTTCCTAGGGTTGGTGCCGTAAAGACAAGGGAGTTGGTGCTTCCTAGGGTTGGTGCCCTAAAGACAAGGGAGTTGGTGCCCTAAAAACAAGGGAGTTGGTGCTTCCTAGGGTTG
>CBVK0101893435.1:0-14808 GCA_900067695.1 Picea abies
CCTGAAGTTCTTGAATCTTGCTGTGAAGGCTTGATCATCGTACTTCTTTTGGGGTTTCTCTTTTGCACTGATCCTTGATTCTTCTTGAGCACAGCAAGTCCAAAGTTCTTCAAATGTCGGATACTCCTTTCTTGTGTTCATGCTTACGGCAAATGCATCCCATGTCTTGGGAAGACCATTGAGTACTATGTTTACCAACTCCTTTTCTGAGATGATCTCTTCAATAGCTTGTAGTTGATCTCTTCATTGAGAAATTCTCACAAAGTATGATGTTATGCTGTCATCATCATTCATCTTCATGTCACGGAGCTCATTCTTCAGACTCATTACTTGTCCAATGTTTCTAATTGAGAAGAGGTTTGTTAGGGCATCGTACATCTTCTTTGATGAGTCAAGATGAGAGATGTAGGGTATCAAGTGGTCTTTTATGGAATCCACTATGATACTCATGGCATTGATGTCACTATCTTTGAACTTCTCCATAGCTGCAACGTTCTGCGTTTCCTTCTCTTTTCCTTCTTCAAACTCTGGCTTCACGATCTTTCCTTTCCCGATATCCAACACTTTATTCTTGGCAAGGATGAGGTCAATCCTTGTCTTCCACGCTCTGAAGTTAGAGGCTCCATCTAACTTGTTCTCTGACATCATAGAATAGGTCATGGCTGCTTTGACTTGGTCAAACCCTAGATTTGACCACAAACTCAAACTTGACGTCTTGGCTTGCTGAAAATACCAGGAGATGCGCTAGGCTAGGGCGCATTGATCTGTCCGAAGATTAGGTCAATCTCTTCACTTAAGGTGCTTCAACAAGAGGATTAGGGTTTCTGCAACTGCTCCTGCTAGTAACCCTAGCGGCAGTGTCTTGGGAGCTGCTTCTGCTAGTAACCCTAGCGGCAGTTCCTCAACGAGCTCAATATCCTAGCGGCTATGTTTCCTTCCAGTGTTTAAACTGAATGAAGGAGGTGTGGGCCCATAACCTGTTAGAATATGAAAGATGTTGTTAGAATATGAAAGATGTGTGCTCGTTTTACCATTGACAATACCCTTGTCACCCAACCATAGGCCGAAGCCACCCTCCGAGCACCTTAACCTTGACAGAGAATCATTCTGGAAGCAAACCGTAGGCTAGATTGCCAAACAAAGGGTAGCACACCTTTCCCCAAGGATAGCGCATCAACAAAGACTGATCAGATGTTCCAAAGCCTAGCCAAGAGATAGTCCAAGCCAAAACGTAACTGATAGCTGTAGCAGCTGCATCGTCAGCTCTCCTCAAACCTGCGCACAAGATTGGTCACTGCAGTGCGCACCTGTTGCTGCTCTGCAATTCTGAGACTGTGACAAATGAGATATTGGCGCCCTGTATTTATAGTATTCCTGGCTAACTGCCTAGGCCGACTTCTTATTCTGGGTCTCTATCTGTTCAGTATATTATTATTTCTTCTGGCCGACTTCTTCTCTTGGAGGCTAATAACCTAATATAAATTATCTTCTTGAGCCGACAAGTCTTTTAGGGTTATTAGCCAACTCATTAGGGTTTCTTCTTGCTTCCCGGAGTATTCTATTCTCGTCAGGTTCACACGTGGAGGTAAATACCTCCTGCAGCTACCATAATATCAACACAGTGAAGGTCCAATATATTCCCACGGATCAGCAGGTAGTTGATATTTTGACCAAGCCCTTGGCAAAAGGGAAGTTTGAGGCATTTAGAGACAAACTTGGATTGGTGCAAAATTCCTTCCTCGCTTAGAGGGAGCGTTGAGAGTTATAGCTTGGACAAGAACTTTCCCACAGGTTTCGTGTGAATGTGCGAGAAGTAGTTCGAGATATTTTTAAAAGTAAATTCTTTTTTATAATTCACTTTAGTTAAAAAGTGAAAATCTTGTTTTTAACAGTTGTCTAAGAAGTGTATTTCATGCATGCATGAATTTTTTTTTGTTAAAACTTAAACTATCCACACCAATTGTATTATCTTAGAAAGAGACTGTACAATGACTGTGCTGTTGGTTTGCCACTAGGGAAACTAGACCAATAGTAATAAAATAATTTGTCTAGTTTAGCAATCTTTAGAAACCATTGTATCTTGAAACTACAATCCAAAAAATACCAAAAACTATGAACAATGGAGTAAAGTCTATGATAATTTTGTCTATCATTTTGATAACTAAAAGGAGGTGGGGCTACAATGCCCAATCCCTTGATGCTGGGAAAAAGTAAAACTATCTCGAAAATCATGAGAGAAATTAAACTAAAGGAGGATGGTCCTCCGCCATAGGAACCTGGTGCTGAGGGTAGTCCGACTTGGAGAAGTCCAGACCAACTACCTTCTCGGCCAACAAATTGAGCTTGTGATCCACGAGCTTGACCTAGAGCTGCGCATCGTCTAACTGGAGGAGGATTTCCTGATGGGCTTCATGCCTTTCCATCAAAGCTTTTCCCATTAACATTTTTAGGTGCCAAAAGAGGTCAATAGTTTGAAAATATTTGGATTCCCTTGCTCGCATGGAGCCAAGATCTGGAACCCATGGTCAAATGTTGTTCGTGACCTCCTCATCAGAGATGAAATGCCTGAGAACCCTGACATCAACTTCTACGAGGTCAATTTCTACCTAGATTTCAGGAGTGTGCGCTAGATAGTTGGTCGTTGAACCTTTCGCCTTGGAGATAACTCTGGAACTCGTTGCTTTGCGACAACCACCCCTGGAGCGGCGATGGGAACCTCTGCAAGCCATGAGATCAAACAGGAATGGAGAGCGAAGGAGGAGGTGGAGTGAGGGAGAGGCGAAGGGGCATGAGAAGGCTGTGAACAGGGTAATGCACGGGGGAACGAGAGCTGAGGGAGTAAGTAACTAGATGTTTGGCCAAGGAGGGGGTCGATATAGCCCATCAAGAAGCACGAGGATAGGACAAAGCCGCAAGGTTCCCACGAATTGAGTTGAAGTTGCCATAACTGGCAATAAGTTTGTCCAGAGCATGAGAAGCCTGGGGAGGACAAGTGAGATAATCAGCCTGCGGAGAAAGGACACCGCCGATCGAGAGCATGTAGTGGAATGAGAGTGCATGAGGAGATATAATGAGGGGGAGGGCCATGTGCTCAGTGGGTGAGCACGGAGGGGACAGGTGGCTGCTTGCCTTGGGGAGCGGTTGCCTCGTTGGATACCATCCCTGGCACCTAATCCGAGGAGGCTAAGTCGGCCTGCACGAGGTTGAGGCAGTCAACATGGAGAGAGGAGTGGGGGGAGGGATCCCATTTTGAATCTAGATGATGTTGCCCCCTGAGGACCCCCTTGTTGGCTAATCTGTCTGCAACTTTACTTTGTTGGCAGAGCGCTTGACGTGGGAGGGAACTATGACTTCAATCTTGGGGATGAGAGATTGAATTCACTCCAGACTGCTTGCCAAACGCTAGCTTAGGGAGATTTTGCTGGGGGGGAGCCTTGCTGGAGTTTTTTGAACATACAAATGATGATTTGAGAGTCCCCTTCTACTACCAGTTTGTGAAAACCTTCTCGGATTTCAATACTAAGGCCTTTTTTCAGAGCCTGAAGTTCCGTCACATTGTTACTATCGATACCTTTATAATCAACATACATCCAGAGCAGTTGACTAGTGTTGTTGCAAAAAGCACCCGTTGAGCCTGCAGGGCCAGGGTTTCCTTTGGAGGCTTCGTCAAAATTGAGTTTGAGGAAGCCAGGGGGTGGGGAATCCCATAAGATAGGGAAGGTGACACCAGTGGTTACTCTTTAACTGCAGTAGGTGGAGGAGGGGAGGTGCAAATCCATGTCCTTCAAGATACGGTGCTCCTGAGTGGTGCATTTCCAATATTGGGTCGACCATTGGGCAATGAGAGTGGTCTCTTTGATTTTCCTCCTTAAGAGGTTTGTTCCCATGTGCTTGCTTTTGAAGATTCTACGATTCTGTTCCTTCTAGACTTCCCAAAGTAGAAATCCAGGGAAGAGTTGCCAGGCTCGATTTAGGATTGGGTTGGAAAAAGCAAAAGTTTTCTAGTGCTCAATTGTTGTAGAGAGACTATTTCTATTGCGATCAGAGATGCAAAAGAGAAGAGCTCCTTGATCCCACAAGAATGAAGGAAAGGAACAAGAATTTAAGAGAGGATCCATGGTTTCCTCGTCATGAGAGCATAGTGGATAGAAGGCAGGGCCGAAGAAGCCTCGACGAATAAGATTGTCCCATGTAAGGATTTTTTCATGGCCAAACAAGGAAGAAGGAACTTTCGACCACAAGTTTTACATCTAGATTCTGACTCAGAGATCTTGTGAAGGTTGGTCCTGATTCCCTGCTACCAAGTGATAGGCTTCCTGAAGGTTAAAGCAACTTTCAGGTCTATAACCCCAATGAAGTTTTCCTGGTTCATCTTGTAATCTGATTTTTCTATTTGAGAGATCTTGCTAGAAGTTTCCCCATTTTAGATTAGGTGGGAGTGATTGCCATTGATCCTTGGGGAACTAGGTGTCCCATTGATCCTCTGTGCGAGGAGGAAGCTAATATTGGTGAAGCCAACGTTTGTTTCTTAGGATCATATTATCTTGTAAGGAGTGAAGTTCATGATGGGCTTGAAGAGGAGGTTGTCGCTGCCAAACATCATCCCATAATAGAGATTGGTTGTTGTCTCGAACCTCCCAGAAGTAATGTTGATGTATGAGGTCTTTGTTGTTCCAGGTAGCATTCCAGATTAGGGACCTTGGGATGTGGCCTTCTAGTCGAATGAGATTGTGGGGTTCTGTGTGGGCACAATATTTCCTGTGCCAGAGATGACTTAAGAGGTTGTCTTTGGTATTAAGCCAGCGCTACCATGTTTTGGCACCAAGAATTGAACTAAGAATTTTCGGGTCTTGGAGTCCAAGACCCCCTTTTAGTTTGGGTAGGCACAACTTATCCCAGGCAACCAGAGCCCATTTTCTGTCTTTACGTGCACCTCCCCACAGGAAAGTTCTCTGGAGGTTTCAAATTGCTTTCATAATAGATTTTGGGGCCGCAAAAGTTGAAAACAAATAGAGTGGCATCGCTTGCGGGACATATTTGAGTAATACCAGGCACCATGGGGTGTTGAGTGATCAAAAAGACCAATTGTCAAGCTTTCAATTCATTCTAGAGAGAAGATCTTCCCAAGGAGAATTGCGCAGTCCGGTGTCAATTAAAGGGGTGCCGAGGTATTTGGATGGAAGGGAGCTCCTTTGAAAGCCACGAATCTTGGCAATGTGGACTTGTGTTGTAGGACTCAGGAGCAATATTAAAGAAAAATAATTGAGATTTTGAGTGATTGATGGAAATACCTGAGGCATCCATGAAGTTCGGAGAGGACCTACTGTATAGCTTTGGCTTCTCGAATAGTGGGTTGGGCCATAAGCATGGTGTCATCAACAAATTGCTGGTGGGAGATAGGAAGATCATCTCCATGCAGTCTAAGGCCTCTTATTTTGTTGTCTGCTACTGCTACTTTGAGGGCTCTTCCAAGACCTTCTGCCATTAAGATGAAGAGGAAGGGTGAAAGAGGGTCTTCCTGTCGAATGCCCTGAGAAGGGGAGAAGGTGGCTAAGGGGGAACCATTGACTACGATAGAGAAGAAGGCAGTGGAAGTGAGGGTCAAGATCCATTTGATCCAGAGAGGGGAGAATCCAAAAGCTCAGAGGATATGGTGGATGTATTGCCAACTGAGCTTGTCAAAGGCCTTTGACATGTCTAGTTTTATGAGCATGCCTGGGGATTTAGTGGTTTCAAGTGAGTGGATCATTTCATGGGAAAAGATTACCCCATCCAAGATTTGTCTGCCTTCCACGTAGCCAGTTTGTTCTTGAGAGATAAGATAGGGGAGGAGGGGCTTTAGGTGATTGGCTATGACCTTTGTGATAATCTTGTAGACCACATTGCAAAGGGCAATGGGATGGAATTTACTCGGGTCCTCCACTTTGTCCTTCTTGGGAATCAGAGCGAGGAAGGTGGCGTTCAAGGTCGGGAGAACGTTGACAAATTGGCGAGAGTCCTCAACCAAGGCCCACACATCAAGCTTTATGGTTGATCAATAGGCTTGAAAAAAATCAGTGGTAAAGCCATTCGGGCTTGGTGATTTTCCTCTAGGCATTTTAGAGATCGCTTGTTCCACTTCCTCAAGGGAAATTGGTCGCATTAGGGCCTCATTTTGCTCCGGTGAGACTAGTTGGGGAATGTGGTAAGTGATTTTTTGTATTGTAGGTCTTCTTTCCGCTATAGGCTCAAAGAGGAGAGATTTGTAGAAATTTACTAGTTCTTGCTCCATGTATACATGTTCTGTAAGGATGTTACCTTGGTTGTCTTTTAATGAACTGATATGATTATGATGATGCCATCTTATCTCCTTCTTTGAGTCATCTGACTCTTGATTTTTGCTTCCAAAGCAACTCTTCTTGTCTGTCCCTTGTGTCGAGCTGGGATTGGAGTTGCACTTCCTCGTTTATCAACTGCTCTGTTCTTCCTTCCAAGATCATTGCTTGTTGAATTTGTTCCATTTGATTCGCTAGTTCTTGTTTGGCTTTGAAAATATTGCCGAATTCTTCCTTATTCCATATTTTAAGACGTTGCTTGATGTGCTTGAGCTTTTGCTGAAATTTGTACATTGGAGAGCTGGAGTTAGGATCGGATTTTGCCCACCAAAGTTTAATGTTTTCCTAGAAGTTGGGGTGATCGAACCAAAATCTTTCGAATCAGAACGGTCGATTGAAGGGGTTGCCTTTGGGATCAAGTTCTAGCTTGATAGGCCAGTGATCTGAGCCTCCACGGGGAAGGATGGAGGCTGATAAATGAAGGCCAACTAGCATTAGAGATTCAGAGACCAAGAAGCGGTCCAGCTTGGACGCTGCATGATGCTACCCCCCTCATCGATTGTTACAGGTGTGCAAACCATTCACTATTTCTAGATCAACCTGATTTAGAAGTTGAATGGTTTCGTTGAAGTGCTGAGAATCACGGTCGAGTCTTCTAATGCCCCCCCTCTTTTCTGCAAAGTAGGTAATGATGTTGAAGTCACCACCGATGAGCCAATGATTGCTACCAATTATAGGCTTGAGGTTTTGGATGGAGTTGAGGAATTGAAGTTTGTCTGTGATGGAATGGGGGCCATAGATGTTGGTGAGAAAGTCGGATTCTGAGGAACCCACTAGATGGAAGCGAGTTGAGAGAGATTGTGTGGTTGAGAAAAAAACATGACGAGGAGACTTTTGTTGGGTTCTGGAGGAGTGCGATACCTCCTGCTACACCCTGTGCATCAAGTGAGATGGCTTGGTATCCTTGCCAGATGCGTGGGGCTAAAGTTGAAAAGAGATTACTGCGATATTTCGTTTCTTGTAACATGACTAAGGTTGGTTTTCCTTTAAGAATCTTTAGGAAGGGAATATTACCAACTCCTTCTATTGGGTACTTGGCATCATCACCAAGCTCAACCTGTACTCCCGAGTCTTGCTTCTTCAGGCTAGAAAATAACTGCCACGTTGATGTCATATGTTGAGATTTCCCATTGTCCACATACCATGCATTCCTCAGAATCATGCTGGCAGAAAGGAAAGATACCAACGAGAAATCCTCCTCGAACTTGGCAACAAATTTGTTCATCTGAGTTTCTGCAGAGGCTGCTCCTTGCTTCTACTGCTGCTCCTCTTTACCCTTCTTATCTGGACACTGTGATGCATAATGATCGTGCTTATGACAACTGAAGCACTTGATTTTACTCAAGTCCTTCTTTCCTGGTTGTGAGGTTGACTCCATGCTCTTTCCTTTACCCTCGTTGGGTCCTTTACCTCTGCCCTTATTTGAATGACCAAATAGAGCTAGGTTCTCTTCACCATCCTTCTTGCTGGCCTTTGACTCATCCGAGTCTCCTGTTGGATACAATCATCACAAAGTCTCACAAAGTTACGAAGGTTCACCTGAGCACAAATACCTTTGACAAATGATTCCCATGAAGATGGGAATCCATTCAGTGCCATGTTCACTAGCTTTGCATCTTCAACCTTGTCCCCAACTGCTGTAACTTGATCATGAACCTGTATGACCTTTATAAGATAACTGATGGCTGAGTCTGTGTAGTGTCCCTAATCCACAACCCTTTGTAATTGTACATATAGGCTGGTAAGCCGAAGTGGTACCAAGTGTAAATGTAATGCATATATATATATATATATATAGGCTTGTGATCCGTTGACATCTGGTTATGGTGTTCATTCATCAGAGCAAGTGTGCAAAGAATTGTTACAAAGACAGGTGCACACATTTTGTGTGTTGCGCGCACCTGGGTAAGTGTGCATATTGCACTATGTTGCATGCACTTGGGTTAGTGCGCGAGAATGAATGGATATGTATGGAGGCTAGAGAGCCCGTGTGATTATGAGGCTGGTGAGCATGGACACAGATAGGCTAGTGCACCTATCCATGTAAATATAATCATGATTATTAATATAATTTTGCATCGCTACGTGCTTACTGACTTAGAAGAAAAGAGATGGGGGGCCTACTCCACCGAAAAAGGGAAAAGGGGGTGAGTCGTAAGTCTTGGGGAATATTTTTAGGAAAAATATAATGTCAGATATATATTATTTTATCCTAAGTTCCCAAGGGTAGGGAACGGGTCACCAAGTGGCTTAAAGCTACTTTTGAAGGTGACAAGTGTCAAGTGGAAGGCATGCAATATATATTGTTGGCCTTAGTGTATTTGGGCATTATTACGATGATGATTATTGCATGGGAGATGATCCGGGATTCGAGGAAGGAATTCATGTTGCGGGCTCTCGTGTGCAGAATGGGGTTGGACAGTATGGAAAATCCGATTATTACCTTATCTGCACAGAGAAGCTTGTAAGGAGTTGTGGGGCTACATCCAGAGTTTCACTGTTGAAGAGTCGGGTGGACAGACCGTGAGCAGTCTCTCTGGGTGAGAGACTGGCTGTTGTGGAGTGGTTGTCAGACCCGTGGGCATACTCTCCAGGTGAGAGTTTTGTTGAGAGTTGTTCCCTAGTGCGCTGAGCATTAGTTGCAGGGCTCGAAGACTTCTTGTTCAACCTGTTGCTGGTAACCTTGGGAAGGGAAGTGGGGCAGTCGAAGGACTGGTGAGAAGAGAAGGGGCACACTTCCTTGGGTGTAACAAGTGCGTGGGGAATGAGGGACTGTGGGCTAGATGCAGTAGTGGGCACCTAGGACTGAGTAATTTGTTGAGTTTCAGACCATAGCTTGTTGCTAGGAACCCTTTAGCCCTGGTGGAGTTGTGCCCCAGCTCGGGGGTGACCTCTTGCTGAAAGCTTATGAGCAACAACGTCTATGGCTGGGAGGAATGTCTGAGTCAAGGCCGTAGTTGGTGACTTTCATTTAAGATAAGTGTTCCTTATGTATTTGTTTTGGTTACTGCGTGCATTTTTGTCTATGTTTGACATGGGTTAAATTCTTGTATGTGTTGCATATAAGTATTTGCTGTTATTTCGTTAATTGTTGCATGCTCATGTAAATATGGTGTTTTTAGCCTTTAATTGTAGTTGTGCATGAGTATGTCAGTTGATGGTAACTTTGCTTGTTAAGTTTAACCTTATGATTTTGGTTACAAGTCATCAAGAAGAGGATTGAGTGTTTGGGTGTGCAGGATCGTAACCGGTATGCTTCAAGAGGCTGGAACTTGTGTGTGCGGTTAAGGAATTAGACCCCGCGCGTAGTAATAACATAAGTGGTGCATGATGCCCAGGTGGTTGTGTGCACAGTTGTACTGTGGGGTCAGTATGCTGGTGCGCGTAGTTGTTTGATTTAATTCCGCTGCTTAAGGTTGTATTAAAAGAAATTGTTGCTTCTGTTGTTATAAGTTGTGTGGTGCGACTCAAGTTTGGGCTGAGCACGTTACTGCAAGAGACACTGCGTGGATTGCGTTTAAAGTAGATTCTGTGCAATATACTTCTAGAGTAACATTGGTCAGTGGTATGCTAGGGATGTTACGTTATTGTATCAGAGCATGTGTAAGGTGGTAACGAGACTTAGTGGGAGACAAGGTACGTTACAAAGTAGTATCAGAGCTTAGTCAGAGTGTTTTATGGAGTAGCATGGCCCAACCTGGGTCGTTGGGAATGTTACAGTTTGGTATCGGAGCAATTGGTTCAAGACTTGACTTGTATGGGCCAGAGACTAGCATGAAATGTGTTTGTTAAGAATTGGTACCGCGCAGTGCAAAGTTTAGTTTGCGCGGAAAACCATTGGTGCACAGTATAGAGTTGTGATGAGCACAAAGATAGTGATGCGTGGGTGTGCGCTCCAGAGTTTGGAATGATAAAATCATCCAAGAAATTTGAAGGAAGGATTCTGACAAAATGGTGCAAAGTTTTCATGTAGTTGTTGCATGAAATCATCTAACAAATCTTAATTGCCTGCACATTTTGCAGAATTTTCAGTGATTGGAGCAGGACAGACTCAGTGCAGAAGATTAAAAGTATGGAAGATGCGCAGAGGACTTATAGTCCTGATGTTGAATTTGGAGATCTGTTTGTTGGTTTGGGTGGTGATGGTATAGAATCCAAGGGGGAACGCATGAAATTAGTAGAAATTGTAAAAGTACTGCAGAAAGATGTCAAGAGCTATAAGGTTGATAATGAAAGGCTTAGGAGAGCCAAGGCGCAACAAGATAACTTCAATGTCAAATTGATGCAGAATCTGGACATAATAGAAAAGAAGATGGATAAGGAGACAAAAACGAGTAGATCAAGAAATCGCAGGCTCATGATGAGAAAAGAAGAGAAGAAAGAAGTGTTGGTAAGCATTTTTTTAGGAAAGCGCACAGTGGTTCGAGTCCATCTCCTGTCAGAAAGTATAAGAGAAGGACTGGGGTGGACGAGCTACATGGAGAAATGAATAAGATCAAGCCTCCTACCTTTGACGGGGAGCATAGAAAGGATGAGGATGTAGAGACATGGTTGCTGGGTATGAGGAAATACTTCCAGCTACATAAACTTTTCTGCGCTGGCAGAAGGGAGAATTGCTATCTATCAGTTAAAGGGAAGGGCATCAATGTGGTGGGATCAATATGTGCAAGTGCAATGCATTGATGAGAAGAAGTGACGTAGAGATAGTTCAAGAGGTATTTCCAAAAGAAATACTTAACCAAGCAGTATTATGATAGGAAAATGAAGGAATTCTTCAAACTCAAGCTTGGGAGTATGACGATTGATGAGTACGAAAGAAGATTTTTAGAACTGCTGAATTATGTGCCTTTTATCAAGGATGAATTGGTGAAGATTCAGATATATTTGAGTGGGTTGCCCTCATTTATCAGTGACAAGATACAGTATGATGACCCTAAGACGTTAGAAGAGACCATAAGGCACGCTAAGTGTCTTTATGAGCAATAAAGGGGAAGATCGACTTTTCAAAAGGCTTGGGAAGACAAGATGAAAAATAAGGTGGAACAAAGGAAGAAGGGAGTTAAGCCACCGTTTTTCAGAAATACTGTACAAGGACAAACGACTCTCTAGGAGCCCAGATTGTTGGAAACAGTGGGACAAAAGTCATGGCAACAACCTGTGCAGTGTTGGGCTTGTCGTGGAAATCATATGTGTAGAGATTGCCCTCAAAGAGGTGATAAAGTGAGGACTGCGCACAATGTACAACAAGCTATGATAGTGGAGGACATGGGTTGAAATGTGCCAAAGATTTAAGCTGCGTTGGATAACAAGCATGCTGAGTTCCAGTCGCACATGATCGAGGTGGAAGGTAAGATTAACGACCAACCTATTGCTATTTTAATTCATTCAGGAGCTAGTCATAGTTATCTAGATCCTAAGATGGTGGAAAGGTTCCATCTGTCGAGAAGTAAGCTTGGGAAACCTTGGTTGGTGCTGTTAGCTACATGAACAAAAAGGAAAATCAATGAGATGGTTAAGGCATCTCCATTGGAGATGAATGGAATGCACACAAAGGTTGATTTGAATATTATACCTTTGGGCTCATATGAGTGTCTCATTGGTATGGATTGGTTGGATGAGCATCATGCTGTCCTGGATTGTTACAATAAGTCATTTACTTGCTTGGATGAGGAAGGAAATTTGAGGTCAGTTCAAAGAATTCCAAGAGCTATGACTATTAGAGAAGTTTTAGCGTTGCAGTGGAAGAAAAGTTACAGAAAAGGGTGTCAAGTATTCGTAGCGCACATGGAAGAGGCACCTAAGGATAAAGTTCCAAGTGTGGAAGACTACGCAGTGCTGAAAGAGTTCGAGGATGTCTTTAAAGGGATACCGGGATTGCCTCCGAAAAGAGATATTGATTTCTCTATAAACCTGATTCTGGGAGCAATACCTGTATCCAAGACTCCTTACAGGATGAGTACGCCAGAACTGAAGGAGTTGCAGATGCAACTTGAAGAGGTTTTGAAGAAGGGGTATATATGCCCAAGTGTGTCACCTTAGGGTGCGCCAGTTTTGTTCGTGAAGAGGAAGGATGGTACGCTGAGACTTCGTATCGACTTCAGGCAGTTGAACAAGGTAACAATGAAGAGCAAGTATCCTTTGCCAAGGATAGATGATCTGTTTGATCAGCTAAGGGGCGCAAGGATATTTTCCAAGATAGATCTCAGATCTGGGTATCACCAAGTAAGAATAAAAGAGGAAGACATTAGTAAGACTGTCTTCAGAACAAGGTATGGTCATTACGAGTTTACAGTGGTGCCATTTGGGTTGTCGAACGCACCAATTGTCTTTTGTGTTTAACGAATGGAGTATTCAGGAGTTAGATAAGTTTGTCATTGTGTTTTTGGATGACATTCTTATTTACTCAAAGTCTGAGGAAGAGCACGAGCAACACTTGAGTGGTGTTGCAAGTGTTGAGGGAGCATCAAATTTATGCAAAGCTGAGCAAGTGTTCATTTTATCAACGACAAATTCACTACTTGGGTCATATTATTTCAGAAGAATGGATAACTATGGACCCAACGAAGATTAAAGCCATTGAGGAATGGCTGACATCAAGAAATGTTGCAGGAGTAAGATTCTTTATGGGACTAGCAGGGTACTACAAAAGGTTTATTGAAGGATTCTCACAGATTGCGCATCCAATCACATCCCTGCAGAAGAAAGGTGCACGATTTGAATGGATTCCAGATTACGCAAGGAGTTTCCCGCACTCGAAGAATTTGTTAACAAGTGCGCCGATTTTAAGAATTGTTGATCCACATGCAGACTTCGTTGTGTGCACGGATGCATGCAAGGAAGGACTCGGTGGAGTCCTGAGCCATAATGGACACATGGTATGCTATGAGTCAATGAAGTTGAAGGAGAATGAAAGGCTCTATGCTACGCACGACTTGGAATTCGCAGCCATAGTGCATGCTTTGAAGATGCGGCGACATTATCTCATGGTTAAGAGATTTGAGCTGAGAATAGACCATTGTGGTTTGAAGTATTTGTTTGGACAACCAAGTTTGAATGCCAGACAAAGCAGGTGGTTAGAGTTCCTCAGTGAGTATGACTTCGACATAAAGCATAATTAGAGGAAAAGAGAACAAGGTGGTTGACGCACTCAGCAGGAGGATGCATGAAATGTATGCGACAACCATTAACATGTACCATACCGATTTGCGCGACAGAATTTCGGAAGTTGCCAAATCAGATCTGCGCTATATGGATATAAGTGCGACTTTACAACAAGGTATGTTGCAGCCAAAGTTTGAAGGTTATGAGTTAAGAGAGGATGGGATCCTCATGTATAGATGCAGAGTCTATGTGTCGAATGATCAAGAGTTGAAGAACCTGATTTTGTCAGAGATGCATGGGTTCCTTATGATGGACATCCAGGTTACTAGATGACCATTGTTGCGGTCAAGAAGCAATACTTTTGGTCAGGTATAAAAAAGGAAGTTGCGGTTTTTATTGCCAGATGTCTCGAATGTCAGAAGGTCAAGGCTGAGCATATACATTCAGTTGGTTTGCTGCAGCTTTTGCCCATTCCTGAGTGGAAGTGGGAAGTTGTAACCATGGACTTCGTAACTAAGTTGCCTAGGACTGCTAAGCAATATGATTCTATTATGGTAGTGTTGGACAAGCTTATTAAAGCTACCCATTTTATTCCAGTGAAGTCAATGCACAAGACAACCGACGTTGTTGAGATATACATGCACGAAGTTGCGAAGCTGCATGGTGTACCTAAGACAATTGTGTCTGACAAAGATTCCAAGTTCACCTCGAAATTTTGCTTAGAATCAACTGTATCTTTTGCGGTATCTAACTTCCCCATAGGGTGTTAGGTGGGGCAAAAGCAACCTTTTTATGCCTCTTCCTTAATATCTTAGCAAGTTTTTATGTTGCCCCTTTTATCACTGGAAGAGTGGTTCTTGGGCCCACTACATAATCATTGTTTCTTCTATTATTACTATTACGCCGAGCTTTGTGGAAGGATTTTATTATTTGGTTCTCATGGTAGCCATTGTTTTTGATTACCACAAAGAGACGTTTCATTTCTTGACCCAAGTGTTCTTCATTAGAAACCTTTAACTGCTCGAGGTGCAAGAGTACTAATAACACCACATTTCTGTGTAGGATGGTGGTGAGAGTCCACATGCATATCTCTCTCAGTGTGTGTCTTTTGTTGGTAGACCTTGTGGGACAATGAACTGTCCCCTTTCTTAGTGACCAAGACATCCAGAAATGTCAGACAACCGTTTTCTTCAAATTCCATAGTGACTTTTTTGCTCTCGGATTGGCTATTGAGATGACCAAGGAATCCATCCAACCATTCTCTTCCATGTGGCCTATATTGCATTAGTATTGTTATCCCCGATATCTAGGGATAACTAGGAGATCATGTCTC